>MVAP01000028.1:0-180510 GCA_014825765.1 Cystofilobasidium macerans | reverse complement strand
ATAATCAGCGGTTGCCCCCCCCCCCCCCCCCCCCCCGGGACCCGGGCCGCCCCCCTCCCCCCCCCCCCCCCCGCCCCCCCCCCCCCAAACCCCCCCCCCCCCCCCCCCCCCTCCCCTTCCCCCCCCCCCCCCCCCCCCCCCCCCCCCCCCCCCCCCCCCCCGCCCCTCGTTTTGTCCGACTCCCTCAGATGATCGTTCTTCGGCCTCTCCTTTCCCTCCTTCCTCACGCTGACAAATCCTCTCCGCCCTCCTATCCCTTCCCGTCCACCCTCGACCCGCCCGCCCTTCGCCACTTTCCTCCCATCCGACCTTGACCGCACGCACGCACGTCCCTCGTTCCGACCGACCGACCGCGACCTGGACTCAACCCACTCGACGCCCTCTAACTCTTCCCTCACGCGTGGATACCCGCCTTTCCTCCCCCACCCCCACAAACAAAAACGCCCTCTTCATCCACCCCTCTCTCTCTCTCTCTCTTGCCCCCCCTCCGTCTTCGAAAGCAATCCGCCTCGCACGCCTACCCTTCGCTGCCCGCCGCCCTCCGCTCGATCGTCCACCAGGAAGGCCTCGCAGGGCTCTACAAGGGGGTCGGACCCAAACTGATCCAGAGCGTCCTGACGGCGGCGCTCCTGTTGGCGGGCCAGCAGAGGGTGTACGAGGGACTCGTTCGGGCGCTCGGCGGCGGCGGCGGCAGAAGAAAAGGAGGAGGAGCGGCGGGGAGAAAGTAGGGCGGCGGCGGCGGCGTCGACGGTACGAGAGACGGCTGGGCTGGTGTTTGTGTGTGGTTGAAGGGGATTTTAGGGGGGAAGGGGGGGGGGGGGAGGTTCTCACTTCCGTCTTTCCTTCTCCACAATCTCCACTCCCTCCTCTCTTGGCTCTCGTCTGTCCCCTTCCCCCCCAAAGACAACGTCCGTCCTTCTTGGTCGTTCGTATGCCTCCTTCTTGTCTGCATACCCGCTCCGTCATCCCCTCGGACAGGTTCTCAGGCCCATCTCCCACGTTCTTCTCCCGCCCTCCCCTTCCCCTCCCCTCCTCCCTATCCCAATCCTCCATGCAGGTCTCAGGCTCCGAACTTTCCCCCTTGGTTTCTCATCAACATTTCCTCCTGCGATGTGCAAGCCTACCTTCGTGCCCCTCTCCCCTCCCTTCCGTCCTCTTCGCATCCTCTCTACTCGTCCGCCCAATCGCATGCGCACATGAGGAGGGGTAGAGGAGGGAGCGAGAGATAGAGATAGAAGGGGAGGGGGGGGGAGGAAGGTAAGGGTGAGGTTCTCTTGATCGTGTCTAGGACCTGGGGGAGGGAGGATTCCCTCTGACTATAAACGGTCTTTCTTCCCTTCAGACGGACCAGACGCTCGCCTGCTGAGCCGTCAGCGCCCTCGCCCGACCCCCTTCGTCGACGACCCAGCAGTCTTCGAGCCGGACGCCGACGACGCCCTCGAGGTAGACGCCTGGCTCGTTGGAGAAGGTGTGACCCGGGGCGAGGACCGAAGGGGAGGACGGGTGGAGGTAGGGCGCTTCGTGTCCTTCGAGGCCGATCCCTAAGGAGATGAAAGAAAGGGGGTGGGTAAAGAGGTCGTCAGATGGGGTTGAACGTTTGATCGACGGAAGGGTCGATGCGAAAGAGGCAAGAAGGGGAGCTCCAAAGGGGAAGGAGGGTGATATCTGGATCGAGAGGATGGAACCTCGTGTCTCCAGGTAAAAGGATAGCCGGAAAGCGCGGGAGGGGTGGGGGGGGGGGTCAGAGGGAGGAGAATCGCACCATGACCGAGCCGATGTGTAAAGGCCTCGCCGTACCCGGCTGAGGCGAGGAAATTCCTGGCGGCTGCATCGATCGAGCCGGCGGTGACGTTGGGTCCGACAGCGTCGTAGGCTGCCCTCTGGGCGGCGTGGACGAGCGACCAGATGCGGCTTGAGGCGATGCGCGGAGAGGCGAGCAGGAAGTCAGCACGTCAATCAAGATAGGTGTTGAGGTCCGGAAGAGAGAGGGGGATAGGAGGGACCAGCGGGTGTGCTTCAGATGGAGGGGGCGACAGGTGTCGCCGCAATGGGGGATCGGACAGGGGTGGCATGGCTACGGTGAAAGGGACAGGAGGGGGGGCAAGAAGTCGTGCGCAGGACGCACAGATGCTCGTCCGGGATCTTGCTCCCGGGCAGGGCAAACGTTCTCGTCATGTCGGCCGTGTAGCCCTGGAAGACCCCACCCGCATCGACCAGGACGAGCTCATCCGGCTTCAGCTTGCGCGTCCCGCTCGCGCCGTGTGGGAGCGCCGCGTCGGGCCCAAAGAGGACGAGCGCTCCGGCCGAGGGCCCCAGTCCGGCCCGGTCGAACCAACCGTCGAGGACAAGAGAGAAGGCAGCCTCAGTCATTCCGAAGCCAAGGTCGGCCTTAGCGTTCCGGATAGCCCAGAGCGTGAGCTAAGGGTCGAAAAGGGGGGGGGGGGGGAGGAGGTCAGTCTTTCGCAGTTTCTCTTCGCAGGCGGCCGACAGACCTTGCTGCAACGCACCTCGTTGGCACAGACGAGCCGGTCAACCTCATCATCCGTCTTGCGCTCGCGTAACGTCCGGATCTCCGGCGGGCTACTGATGACCGCCACGTTGTGTTGCTGCAACTGGCGCGCGAGCGAGGCCTGGAGGTCCGAAGCGATGCCCGACCGGACGTTCTCGTCGACGACGACCGTCAGCGGCTGACCTCTGGCAATGTTGATGGAGGAGGAAGACGAAATATAGGTGGCGAGCGAGGCGTAGGGGTCCTCGCCCTCCTTCCACGGGAGCCAGATCGTCCGGTTCGTCGAGGTCTGGTCGAGCGAGAGCGGCAGCTGGAGCTCGGCCCGCGTCTTCTCGAACGACGGGACGACGATGAGCGTGGTCGCCTCTGTTTCTTTCGCCGTCTTCGGTAGGGTGACGAGCAGGAAGGGTCGCTCTGATAGGTGCCAGTCTGATCTGGATAGGTTGGCGTAGTAGAGCGTGTTTGGGCTTGGCTCGGCGACGTAGGCCGCGAGGCCCTCGTGGGAAAGCGTCGCGGCCAGCCGGGCCCGCCGCGAGGCGTAGACCGATGGCCCAAAAGGGGCGAGGGTAGACGCGCAGGTTGGGAGAGGCGGTGGGACATCCAATGAACAGCAGTGCGAGGCAAGCGAGGAGAGGCCGGCCTGGCAGAGTCGAGTTGCGGGGCGAAGGAGAGATGGTCAGGCACCTTCGGAGGAGGCCGAGGAGACCGTCGAGCGAGCGAACGGACGCACGACGGCGAGAAGGAGGCCGGCCGCCAGCCTCAGCTTGGATGAGTTGGCCTGCAAAGGTCTAGTGCTGGTGCTGGCGCCGCTGATTTCAGCAAGCGGAAGTGACTGCTTCTCCATCGCGTGAAGGGTTGCTGCAGGCGCCAAGGAGGAGCGATTGAAAGTGACGTTCGGAGGCACGCGGAGACGGAGGCCGATCATAGAGCCGACAGCCAGTTGACGCTGTTCAGCCCTGCCTTACTGCCCTCCTCGCCCACCTTCTCCAACGCCCATCAAGATCAAGGCGAACCGCCCTTCCGCTCCCTTCGATTGATCGACGTTGATCTCTGAGCGACTCTCATCGTTGTCGTCGCCGTCAAATCCAGGGACCTTCTTCCGATTGTCGGAGCCCCTCACGAGTCGCGCGCCTTGACCTATAACGCCCTGGAGAGCCTCGACCCCTTCGACCCCGAACGCACCTGCTCCTCTTTTACAGCAGGATGGGCGACTCAAAGCTCGAGCTCCCGCAGCATGTCGCCGGCGCCGGCGGTCAGCCAGCAGCAGCGGCAGCCGATTCATCGACGGAAGGTCGCAGGCTTCCTCGTGAGACGGTCCTGCTCTCGATCCCCCCTCCAGCACCGTACGATCTGCACGTCCGCTCGCTCGATATAGGTCTACCCTCGACGGCGCCGACGCTGGCGACCAAGATCGCCGGGCTCGTCGGTAAGGAGAAGAAGCGGTCAGCTCCGCCTGCCGCAGGCGAGGACGCGGCCAAGGACTGGATCGTCCGCGATGTTGACGCCGTCTGCAAGAGCGGCGAGGTCCTCGCTCTCATCGGCGGCTCTGGTTCGGGTGCGTCCCCAACGCTGGGAAGCGTGTTTTTCTTGCAATATTACGCGCTGATGCAACTGGATTGCTGCAGGCAAGACGTCGCTACTCAATGCCATTGCTGGCCGGCTCGGCGCACTGCCGGTCCTCAAGGGCGAAGTCGAGTTTGTTCCAGCCGCCTCTGCCGCTGCGCCGGCCACGACCAAGGAGGATAGCGGCGGCAGCGCCAAGAAGGTCAACCCAGGCAAGATTGTCGGCTTCGTCCGGCAGAACGACTACCTGCTGCCCTACCTGACGGTCCGCGAGACGCTCACGTTTGCGGCCAGCCTGCGCCTGCCGCGGAGTGTCGACCGGGTGCAGCGGGCCGAGATCGTTGAGCAGACGATCCTCGAGCTCGGTCTAAGCGATGTCGGCGACGTCGTCGTCGGCGGTGGTGAAGGGGCTCGGAAGGGTATCTCTGGCGGCGAGCGCCGGCGGCTCAGCATCGGCTGCACGCTCGTCACCCTCCCATCGGTCCTGATCCTTGACGAGCCGACGTCAGGTCTCGACGCCTTCACGTCGCATCTCCTCCTGCTCCTCCTCTCGCACCTTGCCTCGCGCGGCCGAACCATCATCCTCTCGCTCCATGCTCCCCGGAGCGACGCCTTCGAGATCTTTGACCGGCTCTGCGTCCTCTCCAAGGGCGAAGTTGCCTTCAGTGGGCCGACGCGCGACTCGCTCGCCTGGTTCGGCTCGCGCGGGCTCGAGTGCGGCGAAGGCGTCAACCCGCTCGACTTTCTCGTCGACGTCACTTCAATCGACGTCCGCGATCCGACGCGGGAGGATGAGTCAAAGGAGCGCGTCGGGACGCTCGTCGCCGCCTGGAAGGCCCGCTCGCTCTCAGAGAAGGAGTCCTCGGCCTCGGCGACGCTCGTCCGACCTTCGGTCGAAGATGGCGCCAAGGAAGGCTCAAAGCCAGACGACGATCCGGCTTATGATGCTCGGCGGCCGGGCGTCCTTACTCAGACTGCAATACTGCTTAAGCGCTCTCATCTAAACGTCTACCGCAACGTGCCGCAGCTATTTGGCTTTGCTGCCCAGGCGGTCGTCATCGGCGTCCTCATGGGCTTGACATTCTTTCAGCTCGGCGAGAGCCCGGCCGACGTCCAGTCGGTAAAGGTGGGTCCGTTACTCACTAGGTTCTTCGTCGCCCGTTGCTGACACCGCTTGCCTCCCCTTCGACGACAGAACGCAAGCTTCCAGGTCGGTCGTCCGCGAGTTTACGTCCGCTTGCTATCGTTGCTGACCAACGCGCTTACACCTAACCTACAGCTCATTCCGGCCTACTTCTACCTGACCCAGGTCTACTGGATCTGGACCTACTGTAACGCACTCGTCATCTTCGATCGTGAGCGCGAAGATCGGCTCTACGGTGCGTCGAACGGCGGCGTTGCGGGGAATCTCCCCCTCCATTTGCGAGGCTGACCTTGATGCTCCTGGCTCGCTGTGGCAGCCGTTGCTCCCTGGGTCCTCTCTGAGTTTCTGTCTGTTTTTCTGCCCTCAATCTTGGCGCCCTTCATCTAGTGAGCGAATACCTCTCCTCTCTATAATCTACTATGAGGGGCCCCCGCTGACGACAATCTGCTCCCCCCCCCCCCCCCCCCCCCCCCCCCCCCCCCCCCCCCCCCCCCCCCCCCCCCCCCCCCACTAGCTCCATCATCCTTTTCACGATGGCCGACCTCCGACCCGATCCGTATGCGTCGAGCCTCTTCATCGTTGCTAGTGTTTGCGTCCTCGTCCAATGGACGGTGCAAGGCGCGTCTTGTCAGCAAAAGATGATGCCACTGACCGAGCGAGCTGACTTTCATCTTTCAACCTCTTCCCGGTAGGCCTTGCCCTCCTTGCTGCATCTATTGTCCGGCAGTTTGCCATTGCCAGCCTCGTCTGCGTGCGTCATGTTCCGCACGTCAAGTCTATTGCGTCGTCGACTGAACGATTTTGCCTTGACACATACAGAACGCCGCCAGTCTCTTCATGGTGCGCATCGGCCGTCGGATCCTATCCTCCGGCCTGCGAAGCTGACTCCCTTGCTCGCGCGCAGACAATGGCCTCCGGTTTCCTCCTCACCCACGTCCCAGCCTACGTTGCTTGGTTCCGCTGGGTACGTCTCGCGTCGCAGAAGTGCTGAAGGCCCTCGATGATCGCTTTCGATTGATCCACGACCCTCGCTCCTGACATACAGATCTCGTTCAACTTCTACGGCTACCGGTTAGTCTCCCTTCCTTTGAGAGGGATTGCACCTCGGCTAACGTCACGTGCATGCTTGCTCTCCCAGCATCATCGCCCCAACTTTGCTCAAGGGTCGTACTTTCGCCTGCCCCGGCGTAACGGGGGCTGCACGCGTTCAGGTGAGGGCCGTCGCCAGTCAGTGGTCGTCTGGACGCAAGACTGATAAGCTCGCTTTCGTCGACAGTGCGATGGCGACCGGACTCTTGCCGGTCTCCTCATCTCAACCGAAACGTCGATCGGCGTTTGGTACGCCGGTCTGATCGGCATGTTCATCGTTGAGCATGCGCTCGCGGCTCTCGCCCTCCACTTCTACCACCCGGGCGGCGTCAAGTTTGCCCGAGCGACATCGGCCCGCAAGGGCAAGGAGAACGGTATGACGGACGCGCTCGACATCCCGCGGCAGCAGATTGACGTCGAGGTGCGCCCGCCCTTGCGTGTGCGCTGGGCAGTAGACCCTGTCGCTGACGTTCTCATTGCGCTCTTTCACAGATCGACCACCTGTCGCTCAAGTGGACGAAACGCGGTCTGTGGCCCTTCTCGACGCGGACGCAGACCAAAACAATCCTCCGCAATGTGACGGCTTCGTTCCCGGCCGGCGAGGTTTCGGCCATCATCGGGCCCTCAGGCGCAGGTGCGAACTTGCCTCCTGTGGTTTATCCCCCTGTGCCGCTCTATGACTTACCTGATTGCTCCACCGACTCATACCTACCCTCACTAGGCAAGAGTACGATTCTCCAGCTGCTCGCTCATCGGCCCCTCAACGCTGGATCGATGGCCCAGTTCAAGTCGGAAGGCGCGCTCCTCTTCAATGGCGAGCCGTCGACCAAGGACATCCAGAACTCGATCGCCTTTGTCGAGCAGGATGATGACTATCACCTGTCGGGCCTCACCGTCCGCGAGACGTTGCGTTACGCTGCCGTCCTGCGCCTGCCAACTTCGATGACGCGCAAGAGCAAGCTGTACGTCAGCTTATCCTGTCAGATGGCAGCGGATCATGGCTGACGCCGCTACTCGCTGCTGTTAGCGCCCGTGCCGAGGAGGTGCTCTTGATGCTCGGACTTAATGACTGCGCTAACGTCCTTGTCGGTGGCGCCCTAGTCAAAGGTCCGTCCTGCCGCCCAGCCTGGTCGTCGCGTCTAGACGGGCTGCTGATCCGCTTCTTTTACACTCTTCTCAGGCATCTCGGGTGGAGAGAAGCGGCGCTTGTCGCTCGCGGTGCAGATGATCAACGACCCTTCGGTCCTTGTCGTCGACGAGCCGACCTCGGGCCTCGACTCGTTCATCGCGGCGAATGTGATGGAGTGCCTGACGAGCATCGCCCGAACCGGCCGGACCGTCATTGCAACAATCCACCAGCCACGGTCCGAGATTGTCAAGACATTTGATGGCTTGACAGTCCTCGCCAAGGGCGGCGCGCTTGTCTACAGTGGGCCGTACGCACATGCGATGCCTTGGTTCGAGGCGCAGGGGTTCCCCCTTCCGACTAAGTCGTTCAACCCGGCCGATCATATCCTCGATGTCGTCTCGGTTGACCCACGGCCAGGTCGCGAGGCCGAGTCGGCCGCCCGCGTCGCCGGCCTCATCACAGCCTGGGGCGAGCAGGTCCAGAAGGTAGACCTCGTCGAGGACCGGACCCCGCGCGACGGGACGACCATCACCGCCGGAAGCAAGATCACGCCGCTCTATATTGCCTTTCCCGTCGTCCTCGAGCGCATGGTGCTCAACCTATGGCGGCAGCGCGAGGCCTTCTTCAATCGCTTGACGCAGGCACCATTGCTTGGTCTCATCTTTCGTGCGCACGCCGAGTTTCTGCGACCGTGTTTACGGCCCGAAGGCTGACTCACCAACGTCATCTCCCCAGTGCTCTTCTACCAGCGCATCACTAAGGGACCCGCCGGCGCGCAGGACCGCATCGGTGCGTCAGGACTAAACAAGCCTCCTTCTTAATCCCTCGGACTTACCCGCCCTCCCTCCTTCACCAGGTGTCACGTTGGAGAACGTCAACGCAATCCCTTTGTGCGTCGCGCGGGCAGTCGTTGCAGAAAGGGCAGCTTGTTCTGACTCTCTTGCCTTCCCTTGACCTCCCTTACGCATGCAGCGTCGGCCTCCTCAACGGCATCGCCATCTTCCCACTCGATCTGGCAACGTTCAAGCACGAGTACTCGTCCGGCGCCGCCTACTCGGCTGGCACGTTCCTCCTCGCCTACTCGGTCTTTGAGCTCTCGATGACCGTCCTGGCCGCCCTCGTGAGCCCAAGCCCTGCCGGATCTCACACAGCCACCCTCCTCTTTCACTGACGAGGAGGCCGCCTTTTCCGCCACCAGCTCTACGGTCTCGTCATGAACGTTGCCGTCGGACTCCAGACGAGCGTCCGCATCTACTTTGAATTCTCGACGACCCTGCTCTGTTTGCTTTCGTTCGGCGAGTCGATCGCTGTCCTGTTCTGCACGTTTGTCGGGCAGATGGGACTCGCCGTCTCGCTCGTCTCGACCGGTGCGGCCTGCGCTACCCTGTGCGACTCTTCTACGACGGGCGGCTGATATGTTTGGCTCTCGCCTCATTGCCAGTCCTCGCCTGCTGCTGCCAGATTTCGGGCCTTGTCTCGCTTTCGATGCCCAAATGGCTGGCGGCGATCGCCTGGGTGACGCCAATGAAGGGCGCGACGAAGGTTCAGTTCATCAACGAGGCTCGTGGTCTCCGCTTCAACTGCGACGCCGCCTCAATTGCCGACGGCCGATGCGTCGCGACGACGGGCGACCAGATGCTTGAGGCCTTCGGCTTCAAGGACCTGAATACGGCACGCTTCCTCGGCATCATGGTCGCGACGACCGTCGCTTGGCGCGTCCTCGCTTGGGCTTGCCTCCGCCTCAAGATGGTCAACAAGTAGCGATTCTCTCCGGGCTCTTCCTTGTTCCTGTTGTAATTAGAGCAATCTCGTACCCCACCTCTTACCTGCATCTTCGCCTTGTATACATTGCATCATCGTCCTTTGCCATCTTGTGTCTCTCACCGCACCGGCCGACCTGCTTGTGATACCTATGATCTCTCCTTTCCGCAGACGACTCATCAGTCGGCTGCCGAACACCGACGATAGGTTTAGAGCAGCGCCCGCATTTGATTGCCTTTGTCTGGCTCAGCATTTTTGTAATAGGGCGCCTACTCGTCGCGATCTCGCTTT
Source organism: Cystofilobasidium macerans (assembly GCA_014825765.1). Classification (NCBI taxonomy): domain Eukaryota; kingdom Fungi; phylum Basidiomycota; class Tremellomycetes; order Cystofilobasidiales; family Cystofilobasidiaceae; genus Cystofilobasidium; species Cystofilobasidium macerans. The sequence continues at coordinate 171,024 of MVAP01000028.1, read as the reverse complement.
GACAGCAAGACGACCGAGAATCGCGAAAGGATACAACCCACCACGGTTAGCCGCCTTGGAAAGCGGGCGGCGAGTCTGCCGAGCACAACAGGGAATTGATCGAACGGTGAATAATTCACAACAGAAGTACACGTCCAAGACGAGATGAGAGGAGAACGGAATGGAAGAGAAGTGAGGTGTAGCGGCAGGGGCGGATGGACGGCATGCAGGCAGGCAGGAACCTAGCGCAAGGCCCTACGAGTGCTCCTCGCTGTTGTTGAAATCGACCGAGTAAGTTGCTCTGAAGACTGACGAGGAGACATGGCGTTGCACTGTCTGCCGCTCACCTCTGGAGAGCCTCGGCAGTCGACGCGACGACCTGCGGGAAGTTGACCTCGGCAAAAGGCCAAATCTGAAGCTGCTCCTTGTCCCAGACGTTACTCGTGAAATAGATGTCGCTCTCGACGAGGTCCCGTGCGGCCGCCATTGTCGGAGCCGTGATGATGAGCATTGACCCGGCAAAGGGAAGCGGTTGGGATGGATCGGCGGGAAGCTCGTCCGCCGAGAGCAGCGCGCCGCCGGCAGCTGTCCGAGCGAGGATATCAGGACTCTAGTCAGCCATTTGCGGGAGTCCTGAATCTCGCCTGCCAAGCTTGAATACACACCGACGAGGCCGCCCTTGAAGCTGGCCGTCGCGCCTTCGAGATGGCGAGCCCGGACATCGAGCCGGCGCTGGAGCGCACCGGCATCAGTGCTGTCCGGAGCGACGAGCAGGTACTTCTTGACGTGCCGAGCAGCAGACGACGAGGCCGCTGAGGGGCTAGCCCTAGAAAGCGTAGCGAGCATGGCCTAGGAGTCGGCTTTGATCAGATGATGTCGGAGTCGGGTCGTGGGCCGGGCAGCAAGGAGCCCATCAAGCCGAAGCTTGAGGCGCAGCGGCGCGAGCAGCCGAGAACGCACCTTCCGTTCCCAATGCTCGGCCAATCTTGCCTTTTTGAGTTCTGGCAAGTGCGAAGGCGAGGGATGCGCTTGACGGTACTCCTTAGACTTTTTGCGACTACGACCCATAGTCAAGGCGCTGGCGCAGAGGGAGGCGGAGGTCGGAGGGAAGGTCGATGGCAGATGTCGGCTGTCAGGCCCGTCGGCCCGCATCACGCGGGAGTCTGTGCACCAACCAGCAATCGCAGAGTCTCTCGATCGATCATGAGATTGGCTACCAGCCCTGCCCTCCCTGCTGGCTCTGCTGGTGAGCGGCCAAGATGGCCGCAATCTGCTCCTGCGTCATATTGACGCCAAGACCGCCGCCCTGCTGCGGCTGTGGCTGCTGACCGTAGCCTTGCTGTGAAGTATAATTGTGCTGCTGCTGCTGCTGCTGTTGTTGTTGCTGATGTAATTGTTGCTGCTGTTGCTGCTGCTGCTGAGCCATCTGCTGCTGCTGCTGCTGCCGGGCTTGCTGCTGCTGAAGTTGAGCATCGGAACGCAGTTGCTGGAGAGCGGCGAGCTGCGACGGGGTCGGCTGAGGCTTAACGCCCTGTTGTTGTTGTTGTTGTTGCTGCTGCTGCTGCTGAAGAAGCATCAGATTGGCCGGTGTTTGGTTGTATTGCTGCTGCTGCTGCTTAGGCGGCGGGCCGAGCGGCTTCTGCGTGGCCTGCTGTGGCTGGCCAGGGACCGCTGACGGCGGTGGGATCGACGCGGAAGTCGCAAAGGGGATCTGCATAGTAGAGGGACGTCGGCGTCAGTCTTTGCAGGCCCTCGTCGCAGTGTAGCCGGTTTAAGACGGACCGGCTGCTTCAGGAAGCACATGGCCATGAGCTTAGGCGGCAGGCCGGCGCCGGTCCCCATAGCAAAGATAACCATGCCGCAGCCCGGCTGGCCAAAGCGGATGTGGCCCATGGTCTTTTTGCTGTCGAGGTTGCGCGCAAGCGAGTTGTAGCTCTGCTCACCCCGCTGACGGTCGGCGTCGGACGTGCCTGGCTTATGGTAGGTCGTCAGGGTGATGCACGGCATCCGGCCTGACGTGACGTAGCGCTTGATTTCGTTGAGCTGGAGCGGCGAGACAGCTGAAAGGTGCAGCCGGTTAGGCCACGTGTTGGCTTGGCTGCAGGATGTAGCACGGAGTGCGGTCAGGGTCAGCGTCCGGGAGGCCCGAAGGGACAGCTGATTCGCTGAAGACGCACAACTCCTCGAGCGCGACTTGGTGAGCAGCGTAGCCGACGACCTGGCAGCCAAGCACATTGCCGCCGCCCTTGGGCCCGGCCGAGTGAACTGTCCACGACACCTCGCCTTGCCAGACAAACGGCTTTCCTGAAGGATGTTGCATCGGCGGCCGCGGCGGCTGCTGCCCTTGCTGTGCCGGGTTGTAGGCCGGCTGAGGGGCAGGCATGCCAGGCCGTTGTTGCTGCGGGACTGGAGGTTGTTGGGGCAGCTGTGGCTGGGTCTGTTGAGCCGAGCCAAGCTGCTGTTGCTGCTGCGGTGTCAGACCCAGACCACCTGCTGGAGGGGCTCCGGCGAGCTGCCCTTGCCGAGCTTGCAGTCTCGCCAAGAGTTCAGTCGACGCCTGCTTTTGCTCCTTGCTCGGAAGCTGCGGCTGGCCGCTCTGCTCGCCGATGCGCGCGATCGAGGTTTGAAGGGGCGACCGCTGCATCGCCGTCGGCTTAACTGGCGATGGCGGAGGTAGTCCCCCTCCGTTCGCAGCCGATCCACCCACAGCCGTCGTTGGCGCCGGAGGTGGACGTATCGCTGGCGGGACCCGCATCGGCTGCTGACCAGCAGGAGCCCCGGCTGGTCGCGCGCCGTTCGCAGGCGGCTGGCCACGCGGACCGGTGACAGTGACCTGAGCAGGGACCGGTGGCGGCGGCTGCGCCTCGCGTTTGACCGGCGGGGGGATCCCTGGCGTCGTCGAGCCCGACGCGCCGTTTTGAGTCAGACCTGCGGGTACCGTCAGCGAGAGCGCACCGGTGCCGTTGGCGTCCGAGGCGAGGCCGTTAATCAGCGGCGCTGGCGACATGCGCTGGCGCTTGACGTCCTCTCGCTTGACTGGCGAGGTCAGCGACCGTTTTGGGGCCCCGGGCGGGGGCACCGATGGGGCGAGCGAGAGAGGGAAGAGTATCTTGTCGGCTTCGTTGGTTGGAAACCAAGCCGAGCCGGCGGGTCTGCCGCTCTGATCAAGCACATGAGGGTCGTAGGTTTGCGGTCAGACGACGACCATGTTGGAAGGGAGGCTTGAGGCTGACTGACCGGTGAGACCAGACCGAACAGCTTGGGGTCAACGGGCGATGCTTGCCCCTTATCGTTCCCCGATTCGCCGAGCAAAATGGCGCTCGTCCGGATGTCGAGTCCGCCGACTGCCCGACCAATGGTTGCCCAAGTTGTGCCATCGAACCGCGACTCGCCGTTCCAGCGCACCTCATTACCCTCCGGAGGTAAGCGTAGGCCGCCGTCTGAAATGACGAGCAGATGGCGCTCGACGGCTCCGCGTGTCTTAGCGGGCGGGGCGGCTGGTCCTCGACCTGGATAAGGCGACGTCGCGGCCGAGGAAGGTAAGGGCGGCAAATTAAGCGGAGTTGTGTTGGGAATCGGCGTGAAGGTCGGCATCGGAAGGTCGGCCAGAGACGAGCCTGAGGCTGGAAAGGGTCGCGTCTGATGGTGCGTGAATAGCTGAAGGCAAGCGATTGAAGAACGTCAAGGTCAGATGTGATTTCCAGCGACCGAGCAGAGCAAGCAACGAACCTCTAAAGATGCTACCAAACCCTCCAGCAGCGCTTGCGCCTCAGGTCCATCGCCATCGCCCTCGCCGGTAGCGTCCCTTTGCTCCCAGCTGCCTGCGCCAACGAGCCCGCAGTTGAAGCTCTCCTCCTCACCAGCGCAGAGACGGCCGAGCGGCGAGCTGCACAAGCTTGGTCCGCCGGCCCCTGCGACCGACATTGCGGAGAAGAACTGGGCTGGCGGGAGAAAGAAGGCCGTCTGCGCGACAGGCGACCGGGTCGGGTCGGTCGCCTGCGCCGGGTCGGTCAGAACGAAGGCGAGTCGGACCTGTGACAGGCACATTGAGGCGAAGTGCAACAGTTGAACATGATCAGCACCCGGCGAGGTCGTGAGAGGAGCTCGAGAAGCGGGACGGACGAGGCTGCCTCCCGGGTTGGCCGCGTTGGCCTGGGCGGCGATGCGGTCGACGACCCGGCCGAGCAAGCCGCCGCGGCCGAAGAGGTCGGCCCACCGCCGCCGCACGAGAGGCGACTCGGCGAGCAGGCAGACGAGGGCGACCTCCTTGGGCAGCGCAGCACTGGGAGCGCTCCCAAGCGCGGAAGACATATCCCTTTCCTTCGAGACGAGAGGGCGAGGCTGGAGAAGTGATGGGCTGGACCGAGAGAGGTTCAGCGCGTTGAGCGAAGGCGGTCAGCGCACGGCGGCGACCGCAGCGGAAATCCCAAAGGGCTCGGCCCCTTTTCTCTCGGCCGAGCCGAGTCTGCGAGCGCGTTGCCTTGCGGATCCGGTGCGACCGCTGCTGCCAGAGGTCCTTTCGCCTGACGACGGTCCTGCCAGACGACGTCCATGTCGGACGATGGTCCACCTTTGGATACCGCCGGCCAAACTTAGGCTCCGATGCGTCAAGTCACCCAGCTCGCCCGGCCGGCCGATAGGCAGACGAGGGTCGAGTGCCAGCTCCCGCAGCAGCTGCTTACCTCAATCGGTGACATTGAGCAGAAGGCTCCTGCTCCTGCTCGGTCTCCTCGGATGCCTTTCCCTCCTTCCTACGCGAGCTTCAGCTCTGGAGATTACGTCGCTCCCGTATCTCTCCTCATACAGCGCGACGCCGGTCTACGGCGAGAGCGGCCCAGGAAGCATCCTCTCGCTCGCGGCCAACGTCACGGCGTCGCTCCAGCCGCAGACCGCACTCTTCCTCTCCTTTGCGCTTTGCGCTGTCTCGGCTGAGGGCGTCCAGGTCTTTGTCTCAACCTCGGCAGCCTTCTTCAGTCCTTCTTCGGCGGACCTTGATCCAGCGGACTTTGATGCCAACGGCAGGCCGCGGTGGACAAGCGACCCCGACAAGGGCGTCTGGTTCATCGACCTTGCCGGGGGATATGGCACTTGGCAAGGCGGTCTAGGCGCCAACGGAGATGGACTGTGGATTGCAATCAGGAGCGACAATCAGTCAGTCAACGGTGACATAGAGGTCGGCCTGTCGAAAGCCGGTCCGTCTCGACCCCTTCCCAGTGACGCCGTCACCCGCTGCTGCGCTGACATTCGTGAGGTCTAACTCCATTCCCTTGCCTAAAGGCTTCATTCAGGACTATTTCGATGAGCCACCTGTACTCGGGGACACAACCGCAAGCCACCTGTTGGTCCAAACGCCCCCATTCGCCAATTTCTCCGCGCCGTTCCCTGTTCGGCAGGCGTACCCGAACTACACCCTTCCGCCGCCGACGTATGATCCTCCTCGTCCTTCCGGCGTCGAGTCAACCGTCTACATCCTGCCGACTGATTTACTCGACGGAGATGTTGCCTGGCGCATGCGGCGTTCGGCGTGCTGGGTCCGACGTACCGCCCTGGCGCTGTCGCCAGCCTTCATCGTTGCAGACCGGCGGATCGACCTCGCACCCCTTGGGCGAGGCTGGCGCGAGACGCTCGTCTTGACCCGCGATCCCCTATACCCCCATACCCTGGCTGCCGGTCAGAATTATACGCTCTTCGTCCTCACACCATCCTTGGATGGCGACTTGCTCAGTGCCCATCTGGATCCGCACAGTATTGGCACTTTGTCCGGCCCGATCTGGGCGCGCATGAAGCGCGGTGCGTTGTTCTGCCTTGTGCCCCTTTCAGGAGACAGAAGTTGATGTCTATCGCCCCTATAGCCGATTTCCCCTGCCCACTCGCCTACGCGCTCGATCTCTGCCCGGCGGTTGTACACGCTGTCGCACTGCCATTGCCTCCAAGCCCCGGCTCTGGTGGCCTCCTGACCAGCCTTCCACAGACTCTTACGGACCAACTAGGCGGATATCTTGGAAGCTTCGCCATATCGCTTGGCACCTGGCCGTGTGGCAGGGCCGAAGATCGCTACTCGTTCGTCGCCGACTGTGAGGACTGTTGGACGGCTTACCGGGACTGGTTATGCGCCATCTCCCTTCCAAGGGTGCGTCCTGTTGCCGACTTCTTGAGTCAGCGCGTGCTGAAAGGGTTACTGGATTTAAAGTGCGGCGAGGCGCCAGACGCCGACTCGGATCCAGTAATGGCCGCCGCTGCCGAGGACTATGAGGAGACCGACGTTCCACCTCTGCTACCAAGATCTCCCGCCGCACCTCGGTCACCCTCGCTCACGCTCGAAGGCACGCTGCCATCTTACGCGTACTCAGAACTCCTGCCCTGCCTCGGTCTCTGCTACCACGTTGACAGGCTCTGCCCCGTCTTCCTTGGCTTCCGATGCCCGATTGCCACGGGCGGCCGGGATGGTAGAGGCACCGCGAGACGGTCATACGCAGTCGGTAGCGGGCCAATGGGCATCGCGGAGAGCCGGGCGAAGGAGGGCGTCGATCGTTTTGGTGTCGCGTGGTGCGAACGCGGGGGCGAGTGGATTCGATAAGATCCCTTCAAGTTTCGCAATGAAGCACTTGCATAGGGACACCAGAGTTCAGAGATAGATCATAATGGATACAGTGCTGCGACGACTGAGATTAAAGGTGCGACTTAGTCGGGTCGGCAACCTTGATGACGACCTTGCCCTTGTTGAGGCCAGAGAGCATGTCGGAGAAGGCCTGCGGGGTCGACTCGAGGCCGTCGCGGACCTCCTCGGCCGACTTGTAGGTGCCGTCGGCGAGCGACTTGGGGACGTTCGCGTAGAACTCATCGGCCATCGACTCAAACTCGGAGACGAGGAAGCCGCGCATGTTGAGACCCTTGCTGATGAGCATCATGATGTTCCTGGGGGGTGTTAGGGTAGAGGGCAGGCGGAAGGTCAGTCAAGATTTGCCGCAACACGCCGACTCCTTGAAACGCACTTCAGAGGGTACGGCTCGCCGCCGTTGTAACCTGCAATCATGCCGCACTCGATCGAACGGCCGCCACGGTTGGCAGCGCCAAGCCAAGCGTCGAGGGTCGCACCGCCGACGCCGTCCCAGAAGATGTCGATCGGCTTGCCAAAGTCAGCAAGAGCCTTGGCGGTGTCGACCTTCTTGTAGTTGAAGGCCGAGTCGACGCCGAGCGACTTGACGAACTCGACCTTCTCGTCGGAACCGGCCGAGGCGATGACGTGGCAGCCAGAGGCCTTAGCAATCTGGCAGACGAGCTCTGTAGAAGCGAGAGGGATACCGAGTTGTCAGAATAGGCCTGTATGCATGGAGGAGTACGTTGTCAAAGGAAGAGGAAAGGCGGAGAGAGACTGACGACCAACGGGACCGTAGGCCGAGCTGACGAAGACCGACTCTCCGGGCTTCGAGTGCGAAAGCGCCTTGAAGCCGTAGTAGGCAGTCTTGCCAGCTGTCGATCGGAGCGCATAATTGAGGTCAGCAAAGGATTTCAAGTCGCAATGGGACTGCGACAAGGACATACGCATGCCGCAAGCGCCGACCCAAGCCGACCAGGGCAGGTTCTCCTCATTCTTGATGATGCGCCAGGAACCCGAGGGGCCAAGCGTCTTGGTGTCGGGCTCCTTGACGATGTCGTACTGCTTGAAGGCAAAGATGCCGTAGAGCTTCACACCGGCGGGGTAAGCCTCCTGGTTCGACTTGACAACCTCGACGACACCTGGAGCGACGCGTGGAGAGAGGGTCAGTCAAGTGTATCGGCCATCGCCGAGACAAGAAGTCAGGAAAGCAACGGACCGAAGTTAACAATCGGCTTGTTGAGCTCGAACGCAGGCGTGTAGGAGGCCTTGGAGGCGTCACGCATCTTGCCCCGGAGGAAGGGGTCGAGCGAGAGGACGAGCGTCTTGACGAGAATCTCACCGGCGCCGAGCTCAGCGTCGAGGTCGATCGTCTCCGACTTGTCGACGACGAGGTGCTCTCCCGGGACGGGCTCGCCCTTCGGGACCTTGGCAAAGAGGACGCGCTCGTTGGTGATAGGAGCCATGGCTGCTAGAGGTATATGCGGTAGGAGGGGGGGGCTGTCAAGAGAGAAGGAGGGTGGGTGGGGTGGGTGTTGAGAAGGTAGGAGGTATGGACGGCCGTCAGCAAGCTATTTGAACCGGAGCGCAGCTCGCTGCTTCCTCAGCAGCGTCGGTCTCGGAGGGAAAGAGCGAGAAGGCGTGGGGCACGCACAATAGCCGGGGAGGATCGGTGCTGCTGCTGTTGGTGGGGTTGGCGGTCAGCTCCTCTTTCCTTCTCTGCGGCGACGGTCTCTGTGCCCTGCGATGGTCCGGGTTTTTCGTCAGCCGAGGCCGGGGACAGGCAACCTCCACCGTCTCGTGCGCGTCGGCCGCGAGGGTCCGTCTTGGAGAGCGATCGACGGAAGCTGTTGCGTCAGCGCATCGAGGCAACCCGGCGGAGCGGGTCCCAACCTGCTGTCTCGCATACACCCTGCCAGGAGATTCAAGGCGATCAACAACATGGATACAGTGGGTGGGCATGGCTACAGGGTGGGCGGAGAGGAAGAAACGTGGCGCTAGGGCGAGGAATCTGAGTGGTCACGGCGGGCGTTGGCGAGCGTCGGCGCGCACTAGCTTGAGGACGCGCGACCGAGCGGCGCAAGCGTGTGTGCGCCCCGAAGGCGGCCGGGGTTCGTTCGAGGGGACGGAGGTATGTGAGTCGCAAGAGGCTGGAAGAAAGAGAAACGTCGAGACGATCCGGGCATCTGGACCAAGACCGGGTGTCGGCCGAGGTCTGCTTCGCGACCAACAAGGCGCTTGGTCGTTGACGAGGTCGGTGCTACATGTACCACATGACGCTGTCGAAGGCGGGCGAGAGAGCGAGCCGGTCCTGGAGGAGCCGGACCTGGATCGGCGGCGCCTGGTCCTGGCGTCCACCAGACGACGAGGCTTGAGTCGACCGCTCGAGTGCGTCCTGATCATAGATGATCGGACGAGCGGCAGTGCAGATGACGTCCCTGCACGAGACAGGCACAGAGTCAGATCTGGAGGGGTGGTGGCAGATGGGACAAAGACACACGCGTAGTAGGCCGGCGGAACGAGCGAGACCGACCGGGTCGCGCGTGCGTACGTGTGGCATAGATTAAAGGTGAGCTGTTGAAGCCTATCGGCCGTGAAAGCATTCTCGTCGACGAGAACCGAGTAGTGGGTCGGACGCGCAGTCCCGACGAGGCCGGCGTGGGCCTGCGGCGGCATGGCAGCAGTTCAGCAGCGCTCGCAGGACGCCAGGCAAAGAAGGTCGAGCGACGGACCTGCAGGTAGAAGTCACTCATGATGGCCGAGGTGACGCCCCGGTCGATGACGGTTCCGGCGGGCAGGTTACCGGTGCGGTCCTTGTCGGTGGGAGCTTTGGCATAGAAACGGATGTGGTGCCTCTTGCCGCAGATGATGTACGTCAGCTTGGGTGGCGGGCCCTTGGGGTCGACCTCGCGGAAGGCCGCCTTGATCGCGGCGACTTCCTTGTCGACGACCTCGTCGAACTGGCCCTCGGACACTCCGTCCCGATAGAAGATGACCCGCTGAGCCTTGCGGTCGGAATTTGACTTGCGATACGCTCTGAGCAGGCTGGCCGTCATGGCCCGAAGATCTTGGATGATCTCCACTCGGCCGGTCTGGAGGCGGACCTCAGCTCGGTACTGGGTCTGGGTGCCGTTCGTGGTCGCGACGACGGCGGCGATCGAGGGCGGGATCGAGTCGGCGTCGCCGCGGACAGGCGAGTGCGTGACCTGGAGGGAGGAAGGCGGTGCGGCAGTCAGCAAAGCTGGGACACCTTTAGTGTTGAAATGGACGTACGTCGGCGCCAAAGATGATCGACTCTTTGTCGACGCCAGGCGTGTCGGATGGGCCAAGGGCGTGCGTGACGCCGCCGAGCTTGGCCATGATCTTCATCGCAACCTGATGAAAGGTTTGTAGGTGAATTCATTGACCTGGGTCAGCGCAGAGAGTAGCAAGTGCGGGGATAGAAGGTCGTACGTTAGAGCAGTACTGCGGTGAGCCGCGCTCGGCACGCTCGCCGCTGATCTTGGTCTTGAGCAGGCACTGAGTTGCCACAGGCTTGGGACCGGACATCATCGCCCACCGCTTGATCTCCTCGTAAAGACGGGCATCCTTGGACGGAAGGATGCAGATGATGAGCTGGGGGTCCATTTTGCCAGCGCCGGCCTGATGGGCAGCACGGGCCGTGTTGCGCATGCCGAGCTGGACGTTCGATGGGTCGCGAGGGTCCCAGCGGGCGGTGATCGGCGGGCGGGCGTTTTCGACTGAGATGCCGGATGCCGTCAGGATCTTGACAAGGGTGCCAATGAAGTTTTGAATCTCGTCATCGCGCATGTAGGCGTCAAAGGAGATGACCGACCAGGCCCAAAGCGGGACTGGGGCGGGCTGGCGGAACTTCTCTGCAGCGAGGGAGTGAGCAGGCCAAGGTGAGCTCTCACAGCTTATCATCGACCAGAAAGACGTCGCACGCACTGCCAACGAGGTTCCAGGCACCGCTGCCGGGCTTGATACTCTGCGATCCCCGGTAGACGACGGTTGGCGGGTCAAGGACGCGCGCGTCGACCAACTTCATCTCTGGACTGACGCCGACGCCCCAGGCCGCGAGCTTGGGCGCGCGCTCGTAGCAAAGCGTCCGGCGCCAGCCGTCAGTGTTGAGCTTACGCTCGGGCGGCGGCAGTGCGGTCACCTTGATCATGTCGGCCGTCTGGCCGGCCGTCAGGCGGGTCTGAGGGATCGAGTGGTTGGCGGCGATGCGAACGAGCTCGAACGGTACAATAGCCTTTCCGCCCTTGAAGACGACGCACGGCATGCCCGGAAACTGGAGGTGAATATTGTACCGTGTCGCAAAGTAGTCGACGAGCGAGACCTTGGCCCCCGTGTCGTCCCCGAAGCGAATCTGCTGCGCCGACTGCGTCGAGATCGACTCGAGCCGGAACTCCTTTCCAGGCGAGCGGTAGGTGAGGGTGAACCTGAGCGGGCCGTCAGTTGGCGTCAGCGAGCTTCGTTGGCAAGGAGTGCAGCGGCACGCACCGCGCGCCTTTGAGAAGACGCTTGAGATTGATCGTCTGGTTGGCGTTCAGGCTCGTCAGAGTGCCGTGGCCACCAACAAAGCCACCCCGACCGCCCCGTCCACCACCACGGGGCCCTCCTCGGCCACCTCGCCCGCCGACAGATCCGCTGCCGCCCAGTCCGAGGACCCGAGCCGCGACCTCGAGAAGCGGACCCTCCTTGACGAACGCTGTATACGCGGTGTCTAGGTTGAGGTACGGGGTGGATTGGTTGCCGGGCCGGACGCTCTGGAAGAAGCCCTTGCCGACGACGGCGCCGCCCGGTAGGTCGACGCGGCCCTCTCCGCCGAAGAAGCGGTTACCGCCGCCGCCGACCGGCGTGTACTTGCGCGAGGGTCCGGCTCGGAGCAGGACATTGAGCGCCATGATCGTCGTAAATGCAATGCCTGCAGGAGCCGGCGATCAGGTCAATTAGCACATTTACACGAAGAATTGATGATCCAGACGCTCGACCGCAGTAGGGAGGCGGCCGCTGGAAGGGAAGGCGCACCCTGCACCTGGGCTGCCTGAGCGGATCCCTTCGAGTACTCTTGGAGGACGCTTGCATCAATCCGCTGGACCTCGGTGAGCGAGACTTTCCACTTGCGGCGCTCAGCACAGTCAGCGTCGTCCTTGCCCGGTCCGCCGGCATCGCCCCCCTTCGCCGCCATCTTGCCCGTAGGCTTCGGCTTGGCGCCCGGCGGGGCCGGCTTGGAAGCCAACGGGGCGGGAGGGGGCGGGCCATCGAGTTCCTGCAGGTCGACGATAAACTCATGCGCTTTCTTGCCGAGGGCAACGACGGTAAAGGCGTTCTTCTCGCCGTCGAACGCCATGGCTGCAAAGGCGCTCGCGAACGGGCCTCCCGGCCGCGTTTCCTGTTCCTCAAGCGTGATAAAGATGCGCTGAAGCAATCCCTTCGGCTTCTTCTGGCCAGAAGCGCGGACTACGGGTTTCATGGTAATGTCGTAATGGATAATCGGTCTGAGACCATTGAGTAGCTTTTCATCAGCAGGCAATCGAAGCGCAACACAACTGGGTGCAGAAGGCGAAGAGGAGGGTGTCACCTACTTGGCGATGAGACCGCCGCACTGGAGCTCGTAAGCGTTGGCATGGACTTTGATCGGCCGACCCTTGGTACCGTATCCCGTGCGCGGAGCAAATCCTGAGTTAGAGGAAGACAGGCAGTCAGGTCGGCGGGCGTCCAAGCCATACAAGGGGGTTGTGCGCGGCCCGTGCGCAGCTCGAAGCGAGAGCGGGCTTCCCGTCCTCCTCGCGGGACGACCTAAGCGCGAGCCAGCGAGCGGAACTTACTGTCAGACCGCATGCCCTGAACGTATTACAGCACATATGGTGTCAGCTCGGATGCCAAATCGGTAATCATTGGTCGCTCAGGTGCCCGACGGCGAATGCGGATGTTGCGTGAGGCCTGCCGAGCGCCGGTCCGCTTGGAAAGCTTGAACGTCTGCGAGGACTCACCTGCATCAGCTGCTCGATCTTCTCGGCGTTCTTATCTTCGTGTGACGACATCTTGCGGCGTCAAGACCAGAGTGCGAAGCACGAACAGGGTGATGGCGTGAGATGGGCGTTGAAGGCACGAGCCCGCTGCCTCCGAAACTCACTCCGCGACGGTGGCTCAGCCCCTTATTCGGGAAATCCATGACTCCCGACAAGCCCACAGGCGTTCCCAACTTGGGGTCTTCCCTGTGCCTGATGCCTGCTGCCAGCGAGCGGCGACCTCGACCGAGCAGCTCCCTTCCCTGCCGACGCCATTCATCTTGTTTCTCTCACTCGCTCTCGCCTCGCCCGACAGCCCTCGCTCATTCTCTCGGCAGACCTTATCGTCCGGACCTAGAGCGCGCGATCGCCAGAAGCAGCAGCAGGCATGACGGGCGGACGGAGCATCGTGCGTCCGCGCTCGCATTGGTGTGCTCGCCCAGGCACGCGAAGGCGTCGTCGGCGGCGATACGCGCAAGTTAGCCTCATTCGCTGACCATAGCTGCCCTCATTCTCAGTCGCGCGTGTACGCGGACGCCAACGAGCGGATGGGCAAGGCATGGTGGGACTACGGTGCGTGCACCTCGTTGCTCGAGTCTAGCACAGTCGGGAGGCGTGTCGGCGACGCTCGGCTCGGCTCGGCTCGGCGGTCGCAGCGACACGAGCTGCTCGCCGAGCTTATAGCGGCCTACGCGCCTTGCTAGACGCTCAGGGCTGTCGGCTTTGCTCAAGTCTCGCTGTTTGCTTCATGCCGAGCGAGCGTCCCCAGTTGGACTGGGGTGTCAAATGAGAGCTATCAGGCTAAGCACTGACGCACGCTCGGGCACTCTCGGCTCTCTACGGCTCCTCTCTCGACTTGCAGATAACCTTCAGGTCCAGTGGGGCAATCAGGAGCACTACGAGGTGATCCGTAAGGTTGGCCGAGGTGCGTCGGCCTACGCTGGATGGCCTTTGGCGGCTGCGGACCATGAGTTGTCGCTGCGGCATGCTGACCGCTGGCCTCGGCGCTATCTATAATCCACGCAGGCAAGTACTCTGAGGTTAGTCTCCTCCGCTATCGTCTGCCCGCTGCCGAGCTCGTCTGCTGACAGGCACTGTTACGTACGCAAGGTCTTTGAGGGCATCTCGCTGCCGTCATCGTCAAAGTGTGTCGTCAAGGTGCTCAAGCCGGTCAAGAAGAAGAAGATCAAGCGCGAGATCAAGATCCTCATGTGCCTCGCGGGGGGCCCGAATGTCATCAGCCTGCTCGACGTTGTTCGAGACGTCCAGGTGCGTCTTAAATAAGATGGCACAGCAGCCGGTCGATGGGCCCTCGGCTGACTTAGTGGCTGAAACGCCCCCCCTCCCCCTTCCCCTCGCCATTACAGTCCAAAACGCCGTCAATCGTCTTCGAGTATGTCAATAACACGGACTTCAAGGTCTTGTACCCGCGACTCTCTGATTTTGACGTCCGGTATTACATTTTCGGTGAGTGCACTTCGTTAGCATCGTATGCCTGACCGGTCTCTCGCTAACGACGCCTCGTCTGCGCGCGCCTCGACGCAGAGCTCCTCAAGGCGCTCGACTTCTGCCACTCGAAGGGCATCATGCACCGTGATGTCAAGCCGCACAACATCATGATCGACCACGAGCGCCGGACGCTCAGGCTGATCGACTGGGGACTGGCAGAATTCTGTGCGTCACCCCCCGCCGCGTCTTATGACTTGTGCCTGGCCCACGCTGACGAGCCGCGCCCGTCTCCGCCGTCTAGATCACCCGGGTACCGAGTACAATGTCCGCGTCGCCTCGCGCTACTTCAAGGGACCGGAGCTCCTCGTGGACTTCCAGGAGTACGACTACAGCCTCGACATGTGGAGTCTCGGCTGCATGTTTGCATCGATGGTGCGTCCGCGCGACTGCGGCTGGGTCTCGGACCGATCTGACCTCTGACCTGAGGCAACCCTCTCGACGCTCTCAAGATCTTCCGCAAAGAGCCCTTCTTCCACGGCCACGATAACTACGACCAGCTCGCCAAGATTGCCAAGATCCTCGGCACGGACGAGCTTTACGCTGTGCGCCCCCCTCCCCCTGCTTCATCCGGCGGCCGGCTGCTCTACCTTGCACTTGTCCTAACCTTTACTGCTGGCCTTCTTCACGCGTCGCTCACTTTTAGTACCTCGAGAAGTACGACATCGACCTCGACCCGCAGTACGACGAGATTCTCGGCCGGTACCAGCGTAAGCCGTGGAGCCGATTCATTACATCGGAGAATCAGCGGTGAGGCCAGCGCTGCCGCGTCGAAGTCGATGCCTACTTTGCTGATAGACGCCTACTTGACGCTAGGTTCATCTCAAACGAGGCGATCGATTTCCTCGACCGGTTGCTGCGGTACGACCACCAGGAGCGCGTGACGGCCAAGGAGGCACAGTCGCATCCCTACTTTGAGCCGGTCCGCCAGCAGGCTGCTCAGCAGGCGGCCGCTAAGCCCGAGTCATCTTAGAGACCTTTTCATGCGCCTTTGCTTGGTTTCCTCTGTCTCGCTGCTTTATGCAGCATACTCAGGGCCACATTCACGACCTCATTGGACTGCAAGTTCACGCCACGGCAACCGTTTGCCATTCTCCTACTCTTCAGAGGCGGCCAACAAATCGTCGTGTAGCGTCTTGCCCCCCTCCACCCTGCCCTTCCCCTCCCTCCTCCTTCCCATCCCCCCTAGCCTTTGAGCGCACGACTCTCTCTCCCCACTCCTTCAGCGGCTCGCCCTTGCCGACCGCACGTATCGAGATGACCGACGCACTCGCGCCTGACTGACTGCGTACAGGCAAGGACTCTCCTTTTGTGTGTGGCACTGTTCGCTGATCATCCAGACAGCTAGCTGGTCTGTGCCTGATTGGCCCGCCGGCGCGCCCCTGCTGACGCACAGAGCCCCCGTCGCGTCGTGCTGCGCGCGCCCACGCGAGGAGAGGGGAAGGCCGGGCTGGTGAGGCTAGAGCGCCCCCCTTTTCCTCATCTGCTCCCAACTTCCACTCTCGGTCTGCCTCCCTGTCCCGCATGTCACTTGAGCAGGATATCGTCGTCGAGACGCCCTCCGCCGACGCCGGTCCCTCGACCAATGACGAGCGAGCGTCGCTCGAGCACGGCCAGCCGTCCACCGCGGGCGACCAGCTAGCAGCATCAGCCGACGACCCGCCGCCAAGCTCGTCTTCCTCCGCCTGGACCTCGACCGCCAGCTCGGGCGATCCCGACATCAACGCAATTGCTCCTGGATTGGGGCACTCATCTGAGCTCGAGCAGAGCGACGGCCATACCGCTGACGACGAGCTTGAGTCGACCGATGAGGGCAGTCTCAGCAGCTCGGCCGAGGTCGATGCCGACGCGGAAGAACTCGCTCAGTTCTTCGGGCAGACCTCGCTCGACGGCCACGTCGACGGCGGAATACGGCGGTACCTTGCGATGCTCTCTCGCGAACTCAGCAGGGACATCAAAGAGCCTGAAGTTAAGCCGGCGTGCGACCCTTTCTGCCGCGCGCCGCTCACTCGTGCCCCTTTCTTTTGCCCGCCCAGCTGACGCGACCATTTTCAACCGCCTGTACAGCCCAAGCGCCTGTCAGTCTCCGCTCTCACCGAACAAATCCAAAGCCAGTTGCTGAACTGCTCGCTCGATCTTACATACAGACCGACCGGCGGCGGTCGAGATCGCCGAGTTCAACGATAATCGGGCGGTTCATCTCGCTCAGCTTCAGGAGGGACAGCGGCGCGTCCGCATCCTCCAGATGCACCCCTTTAAGCACCACTCTAACAGAACGCTAGGCGAGCTCGAACGAATCGAGATCAAGTCGCTGGTCCTGCGCAAGAACCACATGGTATGCCGCTGCCTTGTCCTCACTCGCTATCATTGGCGGCTCAAACGCCTCTCTCGTGTTGTTTCTCAGGGCCACTACCTCCTCGTCCGCACAATCGCGCTTCCGGTGCTCGTCGCGGGCCTCTTGCTCGTCTGCCAGGATCCGTCGGGCACGGCCTGCAGGGTCGAGCTCCACGGCCAGCCGTTCAATCTGAACTCGTCGCCCAACGAGCTTGACGCCCTCATCCCAAAGGGCAGCGTCCTGGCGATCAAGGCGCCGCGACTCCGCGATGATCTTGGCGGCAATCTAAGCGTTCAGGTCTTTTCGCCGACCGACGTCGTCTGGATAAGTGCCGAGGACGTGGCCGTTGACTGGCACGACTTGGCGCTAGCCTCGACCGAGCTCCCCCCTAAGCGGACAGCCAAGACGTGGAAGAAGGTCGGTAACGAATACCTCCGGAAGGAGTGGCACTTTGCTGCGGAGCGAGCATTCACACTCGGCCTTCAGGTCGGAGAGAACGCTTCGCTTCGCCTTGCGCGCTCTCAGGTGCGCTCGCTGCTCGGCCTCAAACGTGCGGCATCAAAGGACGCCGAGGCCGTCCTCGAGCTCGACCGGTCATCATATTCGGCCGAGCTCCTCCTGAGTGCCCTCCTCCGGTCGGTTGCTTCGGCCATCGACCTTCAGCTTTGGGCGCACGCAAAGGAGCGTCTCGAGGAGGCCCGGGCGCTTTCCCCCGCGCCGTCTGAGCAGATAGATCACTACTACGAGGTCATCGCAACCGCGCAGCACGCCGCTGCCACGGGCGAATACGACTTGCCGGCGCTGCTAGAAGCTTCGCTGGTTAGCTTTGACCTGAACATTGCTGACTATGTGCACCCAGTGCTCTGTGTGGAGCCGGTCGAAGGCGGAGGCCGTCGTGTCATCACCACAACCGATCTCAAGGCTGGCCAGCTGCTAGCGTTTGTCAAGCCGATCGCTGCGTGCTACGACTTCGAGTGCGCGCACATGCACGCCCTCAACCTTGAGAGCATGACGCTCGAGGGACCTACCCGCATTGGCCTCCTCCATAAGCTGAACGCCCGGTGCGTTCCATTCCCCTTTGCCATACCCGATTCAAAGCTGATCGTGCGACTGGATACCCGTCAGAATAATCGACGACCCTGCCGTGGCACAGACGCTCGACCACCTTTATGCCGGCGATCGGTTTGCATGTCTGTCCGCCGGGTACCCACTTGCCGACCTTGCGGCCAGTGGTTGCTCGACCGACGGCCTCACCGGCCGCGCCGTTGATCCAGCCCGTGTCGAAGCGATCCAGTCGATGCATGCGGTCCACATCTCGCCTCTCCGGCCAGACATTGAGTCGTACGCGACGCCCAACGTCCACGGGCGCGCACTCTTCGCCCCGCTGGCAGCTATTCGCCACAGCTTGACTCCGAACGCCTTCCTCTACTTCCTCGGCGAGGCGATGGTCCTCCGGGCTGACAGCGACCTGGCTGTGGGCACCGAAGTTTGCACCGCTGAGCGTGCTAGCCTCGATGCGCTCGTCCTCGCCGGACCGCAGGCTCTTGGCCTCCCCAATGTAGAGTCAGCTCGAGAGCCCAAAGTCTGGGAAGATCTCTTTGACGAGCGATCCGAAGCCATCGAGATCTACGTCCAAAAGGAGTCCGACCCAACCGACGGCGGTTGGGTCGCGCGGCCCGAGCTATGCTTGCCCTATGAAAGCCTGCTCGTGCGTCAGGCCGATTGACCCAAAGACTTGCCAATAGGCTCCGGCTGACCTCTTGACAAAACAACTCCTCTCAGTACATTGCTTTCGAGCTCGCGAGCCACTCTCCAGACATGAGCTCGCGCCCCGACTGGGCTGTCAATGCGACAGGGTGTGGTCTCAACGCGCTCGACAGCATCGGAGCCCTCGCCAACAACCCGGCCGAAGTTGGCGACGACGAGATTCAGGTCAGGGCCCCGATTGCAGCGGCCGAGGTGGCCCTCCGTATTTGCTTGCTGGTGGCCGGCACTTGGAAGGCTGTTGACGATGAGCCGATCAAAATGAAGTGGCTGCGCGCAGCCAGCCGTCTCGAAGCCATCACCTTCGGCGGCGGGCGGGAGATGCTCCAGCGCCTCTGCGGTGACCACATTCACCTTGCTGGACTCTTCGCCGGTCAGTCCCTTGCAGCTGCATTTCAGGCCGCGTCTCATCCCATCTGCTTGTGCCGACTCGCTGAACTGCTCTCCTCCGAACAGACGAGCTTGTCTGAGTGTTTTGCCCGATTATATGACCCCACTTCCTTACGTTCAAAGGCGCATGACGGTCGAGACGCAAAAGATCATGAGAGTACCTCGACATCCTCGTCGTCGTCGTCGTCGTCGTCGCTGAGGACGACCGTAGGCCGCTTTTTGACCACCTCTGATCTGCTACGGGCCTGCCGCGCGGACTTGACCGGCGGAGCGTCCGCGTCTTGCTTCGAGTCGACAGCCGGCGCAGCACTGGATTCTTCGTCAAGCGCTTTCCGCTTCTTGAGCCCACCGCCGCCAAAGAAGGCCGAGCTGAGCTTGACCTGGCCCTTCTCAAGCGCAGCAGTCTTCTTGGCACCGCCGCCCGACCCCGCACGCTTCTTGCCGGCCGACTTCTTTGTGCCGGCATCTGACCAGACGAGCGCCCAGCACTTCTTGCCGCCAGTACCCATGTTGACATCGACGTCTTTGCCGTCGCCCTCAAGCATCTTCCGCGTGACCCAGCGACCGCGAGCGACGTCTGGAGGAGGCGTCACTGCGCTGATGACCATGTGGCTGACGAAGTACGTCATCGAGATGTGCGAGTATTGGTGGAAGACGCTACCGCGGTGGACTATATGCTCCGGCGACGGCAGCCGGGTCTTGGCCGGAAAGAGTGACGCCACGAGGGCAACGATCGCCTGGTCGAAGGCTGGCGTGGACGGCGTCGCGTCCGGGTAAGGGTGCGACGGGAATTCGTACAAACCGGCAAGCAGGCCTTCCAAAAATGACAAGCAGAGTGTCAGAAAGAGAGAGTGAAAGAGAGAGTGAAAGAGAGAGTGAAAGAGAGAGTGAAAGAGAGAGTGAAAGGAAGATGTCAGAGTTGCGCACCCTTCTCCGGACGCTTGACGACGAGGAACATGCCTTCCTCATCCTCTGCACCCTGAGCCCGCCATTCGAGGACCGTCACCTGCGTGTCCTCCTCGCGGGCCTTTTTCTTGGCTGCTTTCATTGGATAGGCGCAGACGCCCTTTGTCTTTTCCTCCTCAGGCACTGGCTCACACGTAGTGCAGAGATCCTCAATGTCGACCTGGACGCCCTTCGACGATGCGCCTCTGGAAGCCTGTCAAGCGAAGGATAAACAGAATTAGCTTGAAGGTTTCGAGGAAGGCGAGGCTCGGCGCACTTCTTGAAAGGCCACACACGACCCCGAAACCGGGCACTCGCCGCACTTGGCATCGGTCGGACGGCAGATTGTTGCGCCAAGCTGAGCGTCGGGGAGAGCCATGTCAGCGTCTGAGACTGTCCTCACATGCCCGCCAGCAACCAAGACCCTTGACTGACCTCCATGAGACCCTCGTTCCAACAACCGCCCTCGCCGTCCTCGACCTGCTCGACAAGATCCTTTGCCAGCGACCAGACAAGGGTGTTGAAGGCCTTAGACTTTGGATCAGCGTATATGCCGAGGATTCGAGACAGCACGCGCTGTACGTTGCCGTCAACCTACGGCAAGATCAGGTCAATAACGTCACTCCTCCGGAGCAGGGTGCGAGAGACGGACAAGCGGGACGTTGTTGCCGTAGACAATCGACGAGATGGCGCCGGCGGTGTAAGGCCCGACACCGGGAACGTGCTTCTCGAGGTCTTTTGGATCGGTAGGCAGGTTGCCGTCGTACTCACCGACGACCTTTTGGGCGGCGAGCAGTAGCCGCGTCGCTCGTGAGTAGTCTGAGGCGCAGCAGGGAGCAAGAACGTTGATTGTCAACCAGTGGCCCCAAGTAAAGCGGTAGGGTTACCGAGACTGACAGCCGAGCCCGGACCAGAGTGCGTGGACCTCCTCCTGAGAGCCGGCAGCGAGGTCATGGATCGTTGGATACTGAAGAGTAATCAAGCGAGCCAGTCAGCCACTGCTGGACGCGTTCTGGCGCGCTCGGGATTGGGCACAGCGCGCAGGAAACGGGCGACGCACCTTACTCATCCAGCGCTGGAAGTAAGGGATGACCGTTGCGACCTGCGTTTGCTGTAGCATCACTGTCGATTGATCCGGTCAGCATGCCCAGCTAAAGACTGGGCTGGGGGGAGTACTTCGAAGCTTACCCTCGGCGATCATGACCTGCGCGTCTCAATCGAGGGCGCGAGCTCGAGGGCGTTAGCTGAAAGTGGCTCCTCGGCGACTCAGTTCATCTCAGCTATGACAAGCAGAGAACGCACCTCGTAGGCCCATTGACCGAGCCGGCCGTCTTCTGCCAGTCGCTTGCGGTACTCAACTCGGCTCTGACCGTCTGGCGGGAGCCGTCGCCAAGGCATCATCCGCTTAGCGCGGGCCGCGTGAAACCAGGCGAGTAGGGCCGACCGCGACTCCCTCGAGACAAGCGAAGCCGAATGGGCCGAGGTCGCGTGAGGAGATGGGGGCATTGCGACCGGTAGTAGGCAGCGGGAAGCCGCAAGGATCGAGTGGGATGGGACAAGGTCGTAGGCAGCCGGTCGCGTCCCTCCCAGAAGCTCGCGTCGCGGACGAGCCACCCAGCCCTGCTGCGCGCTCCTCCCCCCCCTCACCCCGCGCGCCCTGCCCAGCACTTCTTCAAAAAACACTCACTCGTGATTCCTCACCACCGCAATGGGGTCACAGGAAAAGAAGAATTCAGACATGCATACTGAAGCGCGGAGTTCCGTCTCGATCGTCAATTAGCTGGCTGAAGCGGTCCTCCGCCGCACCCTGCCATCCGACGTCACGAAGGGCAGCGATGGCACGGCGCGTCTGCTCACGCTCGACGTCTGTCGCGTGAATGTCGTCGTAGCAGGCAAACCCGACCCGGCGCGGGCAGCAGATCTCGACGGCGTGCGCCCAATCGCGCGCCTGGGCTGGAAGTACTGAGGTGGGGGACGTCGGATCTCCGAGGAGCAGTAGGTCGAGGGACAGTTCGCGCCACGAAGAGTCAGACTCTGGCGTTCGCCAACGGACGGGCGCGAAGCCGGGCAGATTGCAAGAGAGTGTCCGCAGCTGTGGACAGAGTTGCGCGATATTGCGGTGCCTGATCACAATGTCGCCGAAAGAGGACGTCGACCGCAGGTGTAGCGTTTGCAGCCGAGACCCGACGTGCTCGAGCAGACTGAATGCTGCCGCCTCTCCGCTGTGGAAGTAACGCCGGAATGTGATGCGGAAGTCAACCAGATTCGGAAGCTCCTCATTGGAAAACTTGGAGACGGCCAGCCCATGGTCGTAGTAATGAGCGGAAATGTTGAGGTCGAGACGCTGTAAGGAGGCGCTGAGAAAGCTCCGGAGTGGTTGGCACTTCGAGGGCCCATCGCTGTCGACCGTCAGTCGCTCTAGCCGGAACAGTAGCGAAACATCACTTTCCCCGAAGTAGGGCTGCTGTAGCGTCGAGAGGCCGATGAGGCATTGAAGGCCAGGGACTGCTTCCAGATCGCGGAGGAAGGCAAGACCGAACGTTTGGGTTAAATCAGAGAGGTGGATCTCGTGTACATGCCGTGCAAGGTCCTCATTGGACCACAACGTGCTTAGCAAGGTGGTTCGCTGGCGGGGATCGACAAATATGCGACGGGAAAGAAGCGGGGTCGCGATGGCCTGTGACGAAGGGACACGGCAGGGCTTAGGTCAGCGGAACCGACTTTGGGAGCAAATAGCGGTCTCAGGCGCACGGTAAACACGAACATGGAGGCTCCTGCAGACAGTCGCCAAGCTGGCCAGGAAGAAACGATTGGCGACCATGGTTGCGAACTCATCGTCGAGGAAGTTTAGGTCGGTTGATGCAAGGCCGGCTCGGACGATGCCTTCGAGTAGTTCGAAAGGAGAAACGACAGGCTGCCTACCGAACGTAGCAGCGTCAGGGCTGCCTAAGTAACTCAATAGCAAACAAAGGTTTCGAGCCGGCATACATTTGAATCATCGTCTTCATGCGGATCAAGCTGGCACTGCTTGGGAGCCGACGTATCGGTCCCGTCCCCGGCGCTGCCAAACGCGAACGAAGAGACCGGCCGCGGCAGCTGGAGAGAATCTCGGACTCTCAGTCGTCGCCAGAGCTCTGGAGGGGCTTGATTGGGCTACCGAGCTCGACGATAGCGGGCGATGGGACACTGAGCGGGCGGCGAGAGGGCGGTGAGACTCATGGTCAGGCAGAGACAAGCCGAGGACTCTCTCGCGCAGCACGCCTGGCTGCCTTCGGTCACCTGCTGTTCAAGGATGAGGAGCCTCGATCGCAATGAGCCTCTCTCTCCCATGGCGCGAAGCAGCCGAAGTACAACGTGTTCTATCGCACAACAGTCTCCCGTCTAGATCCTCTTCTCCACCTCTTCACCTCCTGCCCGCTACGCGGCTCGTCAGAAGAGCAGGTCGGCCCGCTGCTTCCTTCGGAATGTGAGCTGGACGTCCCCGCTCTGGCGAAAGACGTGCTTGACTGCAGCCAACGTCATCTTGGGCGGGACGACGACGCCGCCACAGACGAGCTCAATGACATCCTCTGGCCTGAGGTCCTCATCCTCACCCGACCCGCTCGGGTGCTCTCGCGTGCCGGGCGGTGGCATGCCGGTCGCGACCGGCGGCAGTCGGGTGGTGTGCGACCTCGGTGAGCCTTGCGGCGTCGGGGCAGCAGAGTTGCCCGAAAGCGAGACGGCGCGCGAGCGCGGGATGCCCATACCCAGGCGGTCCATCACCTGTACTCGCCGACAGCGATTCAGCGATGGGTCACACGTTGCTCGACAAGTGGCTCTACGTACGTAGGAGGAGATCTTGCGAGAACGAAGAGCTCGGTTGGCAGAGAGGCGGTTGTTGCTGAGGCGAAGCGGAAAGAAGCAGATCAGCTTCGGTGACCGGGCGGGGGTCGAACATAGAATCGCGCACCCTCCAGGCAGCTCGTCCAGATCGTCCTTGTCCTCCGGCTTCAGGATGAAACTGATCTTGACCGTCTCTTTATGCAGACTGCGTCCCGTCAAGAGAAATTCGAGCACCCAGGTCGGCAGAGCCATCTCGAGCGTCTCGAGGTCGACCGCCGTCGTGGAGGCCAGGCCGCGGTACGTGACGGCCCAGGCGCCGGCATCCTTCGATTCTTCATCGATAAAGATGGTGGCGTCAGGGAATTCGGCAATGAAGGGCACCTCAGCCGGGTTGGGTGGCGTGACCTCTTGCGAGAAGAGATTGGCGAGTACGCGCTTCTGGTAGCGGTCGACCTCTGATAAGCCGGCATGCTGAGGAAGTCAAACAGAAAGGGGTCAGCGAGGTCTCTCAAGAGGACGGGGACTTGTCTGTACGACGCTGACCTCGTCGTCCTCTCGGATAGGTTCAGCCTCCTCCTCGGTTGACTCTGCGACGACGGCAGGCGTCGCAACAGCGGCTGCGCTTGCCTTCTTGTTCTTGCCCAGGCCCTTGAACTTGCCGAGGAAGGATCCGCCGGGGGTCGTTACGCTGCTGCCAGGGGTCGGCAGCGGTACGTCCGAGGTCGCGAGGATCGGCGAAGCTGGAGGATCGTCTGCGCTCTGCAGCGAAGCGGGTTGAGACCCACCTCCCATCGAAAAGCGTTTGGACGCCGCAGACGACGATGTCGATCGGCCAAGGCCGCCTATTGAGAAGTAGTCGCGCCCGCGCTCGGGCTGCGGTTGTCCGCCGCGGGGGTCATGGTGCGGATCGGTAGCCTTGGGGGTCGGCGGCTGGTCGGAGACGGTCTGGGCTGTCTCGCCGTTGGCTCCCGGCGACGTCGGAGCGGACGTATCGGTCGTGAAGCGGAAAAAGTCGCCAGCCTCGGGCGCGAGGGCGGGCGTCATAGCCGGTGTGGCAAGCGACGACATCGCGCCAGGCGTAGTCGTCCCGGATGGCTTAAAGGACGACGGGGAGAAAGAGATCTGCGTCGGGGCGGACGAGCGCGAGATGCCAGAAGCCGGCGTCGGTGTGGCAGACGACTTGAACGATGCTTGCGATCGAGCGACCTCGGCGTCGACGAAGCCCGAAAAGAGGTTGGCGAGCAGTAGTTTCCCGAGCGAGACTGCCGAGGGAAAGAAGGAGGTCATCAGGACGACTGGTCGTATAGAGTGACTGTAAAGCGAAGCACGCACCCCGCTGATCCTCTCGAAAGGCACCCCTGATGCGGTCGCCGAGCTCATCAAGGTGAATCTCGGCATCAAAGCACCGGCCCTGCTCCATGTGGATACCAAGAGCGCCAATCTTGGTGTCGACTGTACACCAGGCCGGGACGACAGCCTCGCCCTCAATGCGCTCCTTGACGAGCTCGAGCGCCCCTCGCGGTGTCAGCGGCGGAGCGGGCACAGGTGCATGATCGAGGATGTGAGCCTCAAGAACGTCCTCCTGAGCGATCAGACCAAGGCAGGTGCTGAGAACGATATTCCAAACGGCAACGACTGGCAAGGATTAAGTTGGGATTCAGCTTCCGAGAAACGCGTGGAATACTCAGGGCCGATGGCGCACCTCCTGCGGTTGACAGCGTGATAGCGTGCTGCCGATCGTTCAGCATCAGACTCCGGACGAGTCCACTCCGGCCCTTGATGATATCGGCCGGATCGGCTCGAAGTGGCACGGCATCGCCGACGATCTCACGCTCCTCGAAGTCAAGCCGCGCTTCGCGCACGCTCTCGCCTACAGCCGCTGTGGGTAACTGCGCAGGTACAAATGGGGAGGGCGCATTCTCGTCGGGCAGTTCTGGATGCCGCTGGGTGGGAGTGGGGTTGGCCGATTCTCCATTAGCGAATGGCTGCGAGGATGGTCGTCGAGGGAGCGACCCGATAGAGCCGACCGAGTAGCGCGAGTGGCGAAAGCCGTACGAGCTGTAGGGCGACTCGGGCTGACCGAGCGAGACAAGTGACTCGTATGGGATGCCGTCGAGCGAGGGTTTGGACGATGATGGCAAGGCGGTTTCACCAGACAAGGTCCGGGCGGAAGAGTGATGATGAAGGCCGGCGGTCGGCCGATGGAGATTTGCAAGGGGCGAGTTGGCGAACGAGGCAGCGCCGCTCGTCCCACCCGGAGAGGAGGTACCGCCGTTGGCGAGGTGAGGCGCAAAGGCAACCTCACGAGAAGGCGTACGGTCGAGTGACAGCCGCTTGACCATGCCCGTGCTTCCGAGGAGGCTTCCGGCCTGAAATTCGGTCGGAACCGGTGACGAGGACGCGAGGATTGACGTCGGCTGGGCTGGCGGAGAATGGGACCAAGCGCCGCCAACCATCATGCCCTCGCCCTCGTCATCATCAATGGCACCGTCGGCCTCGATGCCCTCGTCCGCATTGTCGCCGTTGGCCGCGTCGCTCGTTCGGACCGGACGAAAGCCGGGCACACGGCGCGTCCGCGAGCCAACGTCCTGCCAGAGGTGGACGTCCGATGAGCTCGTGCTCGTCCAGACCCACTGGTCACCGAGGCTGACGATCTTGTTGATCCCGACGCTGCCGCGCGAGGCCAGTGGCGAGAGGGAGGCTTCGCCCTCGCGATTGAGCGTCCGGTCGGCGCCCTCCTGGCAAAGGACATACGACTCGCCTTCCGGTATAGATTGGCAGCGCGACATGTCAGTGACACTGACGGTGCCAGACCGGTCGCCCGCGTAGAAGCGCTCGAGATTCGGGTGTGTTGATGCGAGCGACCAAACAGAGTCCTCGTGGTGGGTAAAGGTGTGGATAACGCGCTCTGCCAATGGAGGACAGGGCATAGGGCAACCATCAGCTACAGCTACCAACAAGGGAGGGGAGAATATTTGATCACGCACGGGCACTCATCGACCATAGCTTGACGGTAGCATCAGCCGAGCCGCTCAGCATGAAACGGCCATCCTCGCTCAAGAGGAGGCTCCGAACGTTGTCTGTATGACCAACGAGCTTTGCGATCCGCTTGGCACCACCCATACGTGGGTCCCAGACGTTGATCGTCTGCTCGGGCGAGCCGCTCGCGACCATTGAGCCCTGCACGTTTGTCGCCAGCGAATAGATCGACGACTTCTCGGTCCGCTCTTCCGACTGGTTCAGGACGAGAAGCGGCGTCGGGTGGCCGCCTGAGCCGACAGAGGCGAGCGACGCCGATGAAACGTCCCAGAGCTTGATGTGCCGGTCAAAGCCGCCTGAGGCGACCCACGACTGATGGCGCGAATGGGCGAGACAGCGGACAAAGTCGGTATGATGGCCGATGACGGTCGAAGAGGTCGACGCGTCGGAAGAGGACGAGTGGGGCGACCAGGCGCGGATCGTGCGATCCGATGAGGCCGAGATGACTGCAGGGGACAGAGGTTGCGATTGACGCGTTGTCAGCAAGGCTAGCCGCTGAGCAAGCGAACAGCAACTTCAAAGGTAGACGAACGCGTGCGATTCAGATTGGTAAGGAGGATGTCGTTGACCCAGTCGGTATGAAATTGGCACGATTGACGGAAGGATGCCTTTGGCGCGATCTGGATATTGACGGCGCAGTGAGCAATAAGCGACGAGATTGAGGCGATTGGGATGAAGGAAGCTGGGCATCAGGGCCAGTCAGGACGCAACGACCTTGGGGGGGCAGACGCACCTCGCCTTGAGCGTACGTGTCGACCTCCCATCGATCCTCGAAGGGCAGCTTCTCTCCGTCGCTCGACGGACGATCAGAAGACAGGGATGGTGTGGGCGCGCCCGAGGATGACCCGGTGGTCGGCTCGTCGTCGAGACCGTCGTCGATGCCCTCGACACCGAGCTCGTTCCAGCGGACCCAATCGGCCTTACCAGCCCCTTCGCGACCCTCGCGCGCGGTTCTCCGACGAAGACGCATGTTCAGCTCCCAGCCGGCGAGTAAGCCATCACGACCGCCAGTGTAAAGGATGCCCTGGGGGGCGTCCTGGGCGGCGAGCTGCGTACTTGTGTCGAGCGCCATGGCTGGCACGCCGAGCGAATGCTGCGGGTGGACCGAGGGAGGGTCGATTGACGCATGAGACGACAGTGGCGGGTGGTCCGATGGGAAGAGCAAAGGGTAGGGCGAGCCGTTGCGGGGGTGCGTCGACGAAGGCAGCTGTAGCCAGGGCGGCGGCGTCGGCGGGAACGGCACGACGTACGAGATGCGGCGCGTCGAGTTGGTCATCCCGGAGCCGAGCGACGGGCTGGGGCGGCGGCGGACGGGCGGCAAGGTCCTTGTCGCCTTCTAGCTGGCTGGAGAGTTGTCCGAGAGGGTTTAAGGGCTAAGGGCGAGGGGACGACGATCAGAGCTGAGCAAGGGGATCAACGGCAAGGCCGACCGTGCTGCCGCCGACCTCCGCGGTGCCTGCCTCCGAGTCGCCCTCCGTGCTCGAGCACCTTTGCCCACAACAACACTGGGACTAGTCAAGCCGTCTTGAACGCTCTCGAGGAGTGCATCAGAGTGATTCGCAAGCCGAGCGACCCTAGCAACACAACGCCATGCCCGCTCCCAGCTTGTCGCACCTCGCGAGTCCCCTCCGGCCCGCAGCGGCCGCTCGCCTGGTCGCCTCCATCTCGCGCTCCTTGGTGACGGACCCTTTCCCTGGCGTCTCTAGCGGATCTGCAAGGGCACTGTCTGTATTCCCTGCTCACAGCACTCATCGGCGGTCACGCTCGGTTGTCACTGTGCTTGGTGCACACTCCGCCTCTCGACTGTGTCCGACGCGAAAGGCCGCGTCGTCGCCCCCTCCGCCTGCGTCTCGAAGCACAGCCGCTACTCGCCGACCGGCAAACTCGCATGCATTGACGCGCAGCCCCTCCCAGGCAAGCTTACAACAAAAGGCTTCCAGCAGCCGTGCGGCAGTAACACCCACATCGCCTCAGCTTGCACCTCTTCCTCGTCGTCCGAGGTCACCGCCAAACTCTCGCAGCGCGGACAACGAACGGCCTGTTACCCCTCCGGCATCCGACCAGCTGCCCTCGAGCTTCAATCTCGACCCGAAACGGCTGCCGCGTTGGGTGAAATTATCCCTCAGCGGAGTGGTGCTCCTCCTCGGTGGGCTCGAGCTTACTCTTCAGTCGTGCGTTCGGCCTCCTTTGTCTCGAAAGCTGCGTTACTGATCGGCTTTCGCTCTGTACGCCCTCGCAGGGCTGGCCGACCTTCCCTGCTCTCTTACATACCCTCGGTTGATCTCGGGCTCGAACGCGCTATCGACCGCTGGTTTGAGCCAAGCCCACCACCCACACGGGAAGAGCTCCTGGAGCGCGATTTAGCCGACCGTCGACAGGCAGAGGGCCACTAGAAGGAAGAGATGCCGATGGTCTTGTAGATGTATGTTGATGTACTCTACCGTCTGCAGCGCATCGTTGATAGGAGACAAACACATCATTAGAGGAGGCACAACGAGTATAGATGAGACACGGCTCAAACAGAGAGAACCGGAAGGTTGGGGCGAAAGTACAGTTCGCACGGGGCGGAGCCAAGGCAGAGAAGGATGAAAGGGACAAAAGTAAAGGATAGTATCCGTTTAGATGCGTTGATGCTCGTAGTGAGCGGTCTCCATCTTGCCACTCTTCTCGCCTGACGAAGGGCTCTCGGCCCGGCGAGCCTCGACGCCAGCCTCGTAGGCGAGTTCGTCGACAGCATCCTTGCCATCGAACAAGGCAGCCGTCTCCTCGAGCGTGCGGTTCTGATGGGGGCAGTAGGATGCCGGCGGGGGTCAGTCTTCTATTTCAAGTTTAACTGTCACCTCTCCTCTGTGGCTCACCTTGGTCTCGATCATGTAGAAGTAGATGAAGAGAAGTTCGAAGGCGAGCCAACCCACGTAGACCCAGTAGTATCGCCACCCGATCTTCTCCAGGGCGATGGGGTTGACGTATTGGTTGAACACGAGCGACGCCGAGACAGTCAGATTGAATAGCGAGAGTACTTTGGCGCGGATCTTGGTCGGCGTGATCTCGACGGTGTACACGACGATGAGCGGCGACAATCTGGAGGAAGAGATAGCACAAATCGATTTGAGTGACATGGATGCACAAGCGCAAAGTCAAGGAGACACACGCGATGTTGTAAAACTGGATCGGATGAAGAGAGACAAGGAGAGGACAGGAAGTCAGCGCACGCCGAGGTCGACAGAGGGGCAAAGGGGACGTGCGAAGTAGTAGATGAAGATCAGTCCGAGGATGGCTCGGCCGGCCGCGCCATTGTCGGGGTTGATGCCATAGAGTGTGCCACAAATGGCCCAGGCGATGAAGGTGACAAGCATGCCTCCCATGCACCACAGGAACAGCGGGCGGCGGCCAAACCGGTCGCACAGCAGACCGGCTGACACCTGGTGTTCAATTTATCAATCTAGTCAGCATCCTGTTGAGCCCCTCACGACGCCTGGCCGACGTACCGCGACAAACATGTTGACGATCTGCAGGATGCCGTTGCTAGGCGGCCAAGGGGAAATAAGCGTGGGGGACGGCTAGCACTGAGGGGCAATACTACTCACTAGAGTGTCTGAACGGTTTGAGAGGTGATGCCAACGGAGTTGAGGATGTCCGTTAAGTAGTAAGAGACGAGACCATTGCCCGACCACTGCGAGAAGACTAGGCGGCGGGAATAAATTGAGCGCGATACGGAGGCCAGCACTGAGAGGCAACGCCACTCACAAGCGATGCCGACGATGATCCTCAGACGCCGGAGATTGCCGCGGCTACGGAAGATGCTTGCCCACGAGACAGTGTTCGCGCTCTCGCGCCGAATGGCCGTTTCGATCTCGGCCATCTCAAAGTCCACGAGCGGGTGCGTTTGGTCGTTATCGTCGGTGTGGTATCGGGCGAGGACATTGCGTGCCTGCTCCAACTT
Organism: Cystofilobasidium macerans; assembly: GCA_014825765.1. Taxonomy (NCBI): domain Eukaryota; kingdom Fungi; phylum Basidiomycota; class Tremellomycetes; order Cystofilobasidiales; family Cystofilobasidiaceae; genus Cystofilobasidium; species Cystofilobasidium macerans. Next base: position 140,689 of record MVAP01000028.1, on the reverse strand, counting down.
GCCCTTCGAGATGAGCCTGTGAGCAAGGGGTTTCTTTCAGCTCTGCGGCCGCTCAAGGCCAGACCAGCATGACAGGTAGACGGGAAAATACACACCAGCGAGGGCTCTAGTGAAGGGGACGGGTCGTCATGAGTCAGCGCTTCATGCCCCACTGTATCGATAAGGCAAAGGGTCGAACCTCTGGCACAAACCAAATCATCTGGGAGCGGCCGAGCGAGGTAGTCAGCGAAAGAAGACCGGCGTATAAGGAGGCTCTGAAGGCTTACCGCAACTTGAATGATCGAAGGCACGGCCTGAAGGATCGAGGGTATCCGCCAAGACATCGAGTTTTGGATGCGGAAGGTACCGAAGGTCGTCCAGGCAGCAATCTAGGAGTAGAGAGGCGAGAGCGAGTTCAGTACGGAGGCGTCGTGGCCTAGGCGACAAGGAAGCGCACGATTGAGCCCGAGTACCAAAGGCTGCCAGCGCAAAAGTTGATTTGCAGGTCAGCACGAGGCCCAAGCCATCGATATCGAAACGAGGACGCACGAGTTGTACAGGGCAGTGACGGGGGCGCGCTGGGTCCTGGAGAGTGCAAGAACGGTCTTTAGTCAGAGTATACCCATCGCGGCTTACTACATACGGCGGAAACTAACGGGTATGCCAGCTCGACGATTAGGATTGGTGCCGCGTTGGTGGCAAATGTCAGGCCGAAGCCGATCAGACCACGGGAAGCGATAAAGACACCAATCTGGTTGCACGTTGCCTGCATGGCTACGCCCGCAAGCATGATGAGCGAGCCAATAAGGATGCCAGCCCGGCGACCGAGGCCATCAGTGATGTATGGCGCGATCGGCTGCCGGGACGGATCGAGGGGGAGATCGTAGAGGCACGCGTCAGCTGTGATCCGGTCAAACCCTCTCAAAACGTCGGAAGACCAGAAGCTTCACGCACAAGACCAATGATGGCACCGACTGCAAAGGATAGACAAGAGTGAGCAAGATCAGTGTGCGTTCTACTGACCGTCCGTCCTGATAGAAGGGCACTCGCTATTCTGGACCTGCACGATCGCAAAAGAGAGAGGGAGGATTAGTCTCGAGACCTGGCTCGGTTCAGCAAGAAGGCTCAGGAGACAATACTGACTGCATTGAGAAGACCCTTCGTGCCACCTGATGGGTCGTTGAACTGTGCGGAGCAGGACATGGCAACGCGGGTCAGCGGACCCTCGAAGAGCGAGATCGAAGAAGAGGCGAGCCTTGCCTTGTTCTTCCAGTTCGTGAGGGCTTGAAGACCGTTCATCATGCTGCCATCGTAGCCATTCGTGCTCGAAGTGATGAGAGCGATGAGGAGGAGCATGTTGATGTTCCTAATGCCTGTCGGAAGCGATGTCGTAGAGGCATAGACCAAGCCAGTGCCAGCGAATGAGCTGCGCGTCAGCCTCCAAAACGTTGATTTGCCTGCAGCCGATCTCAAGACAGAGGATGCGATGACCGGACGTCGACGCACCCTTGTGTTTCCACCAAGGTCCTCGGTAGACATGTGGCTCAAGCTCGGGCTGGTGACGGCAGGTCAAGCGGAGAGGACAGTCAGTCGCGCGCACGGGGAAGAAAGCTGTGTCAACACGTACAGGGATGCCTCCGGCGTTGTCGTTGGTGGCGGCAGTGGGAGCCATTTTGCGATGTTGGCTGGTGGACCGAAGAAGCTGAGAGCAGGGTTGAGAGGGAAATAAACGGCAGCACTCGCCTCAGCAGGGCGTTGCCTAAGTAGGGAGGACGACAGAGGGCTAAGGACGATGCGACCCTCCGCGACGGCCAGCTCCGAGCCCCCCCCCCCCCGCCAGGGCGAGCGCCTGCAGCCGACGACCTGCCGCACCGCCCGCGGGCTCTCCGCCATTGCCGATCTGCGATCTTCGCGAAGGGTCACGCGCAGAGACTTACCGGCTATTGAAAGCTAAGCTCCATGTGCGGTGGGAGACGGGAGAAGCTCGGAGGGAACAGGCCACGCGAGAGGGTGCTGAACGGAGGAGGCGAAGGCGACCCGGGTCTCGTCGGGCTGCTAGCCTGAGCCACCAAAGCGTTTTGGTAGCTTTCCACCGGACCGGAGCCGGAGCGCCTTCAGCTCGTCACCTCGCCTTCCGGTCGAGGTAGTCTCTGTTTTGTCGCTTATAGTAAGTGCAGCTCGGCGTGGGCTTCCCGAGTCGAACAACGGCGAGCGAGGGCGGCTTGCGGGTGGAAAAGGGGCGGCCGGCTGGCGGCCATCGCTTCGGTCCCGCCTCGACCAACTGAGAGGCAGCCGTCATGCTCGCCCCGACCGCCACCCCTTCCGTCCCTTTCCTCCGAGCAAGAGAGAGACAGAGAACCCCGTCAGCGGCCTGAGAATCGCTACCAGGAGTAGCGCGCGCACCATTACCTTCCGACGCGCTGGACAACCGGCCACTACCGACTCCCGACTGAGCCCGAGCGGACCGACGCAGGTGCGTTGAGGCTTGCGCGGGCGTCTGCGTGGCGCGGCGCGTCTCTCCCGGCCGCGACCGACTGGCGCGTGCTTACCAGCCTGCCGCGCCCTCGACAACAGCAGCCTTAGCGGTGGCGGTGACGGCATACGATGGGTCTCCCTCTGGTGGCGGCCGGGCAGCTTTTGTTCAGCTTCTACGCCGTCGTGCTCGAGCTCCTTGCGCCCGCCAAGATTCAGACGACGATTCCGATGCTCGAGGCGAGTCTGCTTCGCTGCACGCGTCGAACGCTGTCAATGTCAGTGGCTGACGGCTTGCACTTTGGATGGGTCTTTCCTCAGATCGTCGCCGTCCGCTTCCTGATCACCTACCTTGGTTGCGTTGCCTACCTCAAACTCAACCGGATCCCCCACCCCTTCCTCGGCCCGCCGGGGGTGCGCGGTCTGCTACTCCTTAGGGGGATCACTGGCTTCCTTGGGATTAGCTTCGCCGTCTATCACAGCCTGGGCTACCTAACACTGTGAGTGAATCTTTAGGTACTTGCTCTGGCAGCTGCAAGACTGACGGCTTAAGCTCTGCTGCCGGCTCAAGGTCCGACTCTACGACGCTCTCCTTCCTAACGCCATGCCTCACTGGCTTCATGGGTCACCTCTTTCTTGGCGAGCCCTTCACTCCGCGTGAGCTTCTCTCCGCCCTGACAAGCCTCATTGGCGTCGTCTGCATAACGAAGCCGCATGCGTTATTCGGCGGTCGCGATGAAGACTTGCTCATCTCGGAGTCGGGTGAGACACTCGGCGCCGGCTGGGGCATTGGTGAGGGCAAGTTTGCTGTCGGCCTCGGCCTGCTAGGAGTCGTCAGCGCCTCGGCAGCCTGTGAGTTGACCAGTCTGCTCGTCTGTCGGCCCGAGTCTGGCTTGACTCATCCGTTCCCTCGGCGCAGACACAATCATCGCCGCCATCGGCCGGAGGTCGCACCCGCTGCACATTGTCGCGGCCTTCTCTGGCTCGTCGGTCGTCGCCTCGCTCATGTTCGTGTCGATGTCAGCCCCGTGCTCGTGTCTTGTTGTTGACACGCTATCTCTTCCGTCCTTAGTGGCATGGTTGTCTTCCGGATCCGGCCCGTCTTGCCACCGACGATGCATGCCTTCCTCCTGTTGCTTTCGTCAGGATTGCTCGCTTTCTGCGGCCAAGTTCTCATCGCTATCGGCCTCCAAGGCGAGAAGGCCGGCCGGGGAAGCCTTGTGCTTTACCTTCAGGTGCGGTCAACCCACGATCGAACGCTGAAGAACTCAGCCGCTAACGACTGAGCGTCGTCTGCGCTCAGGTGATCTTTTCCGGCCTCGTCGACCGGCTCGTCCTGACTCATGCCGGCCAACACATCTCGATCCTCTCGGTGCTCGGCTCAGCCATCATCCTCTTATCCGCCTACTTCGGCACCTTTGCCAAAACCGTGCCGGCCGTTCTCTTCTCGCCCCTGCCAATGCCGGCCTCATCGCCCAAGGTCCCCAGTTTGGGGTCCTTTTATCGCGAGCGAGAAAGGCGCGACTCTCTTTCGAACAAACGCTCGCCGCCGGGTCGCCTCGGCAGCCTAACTCAGACGTCTTCCAGACTGAAGGGCCTCCTCTCGCCGGCTATGAAGGTCTGGCACAGTGCGACGGCCACGCTAACTCCCTCGTCGCCGTCGTCGCATCCACTCTCGCAACCCTTGGATGCCGACCGGATACCTCGGCGACCCGCCGGCACTCCTGCCCGGTTAGGTCTCTTCGCACCGACTCCTTCACCGGTGGGCGCGCAGCTTCGCCAGAATAGCAGTAGCGCGCTAGAGCTGGATTTCGTGCCTGAGAAGCGCGAGCGCCGGCTCCGACCAATTGGAGGCGGTTCTGAAGGGAGTGTCAACTGGTACAGTCGGGCGTCAGCGCCGGCCCCTACTTCTCCCGCCCCTCGTTCTAATGGCTCCAGGTCAGGTAGGCAGAGCCCGCGTTCGGAACTCGAGCCAATCGACTCGGCCCCGGACGCCCTCGCGGAGGGCGGCGGCGCTCCGCAAGTCGTCTTGCTTTGACATTATATCTTCTCACCTCTTGTACTGCTCACTCGGACACTTTCAATATCTTGTCGATCGCCTTCAGGCTCGGGGCTGTCTGTATCTATCTTGTCGTCGGTCCTACCACCTTCCTTGTCAAAGGAGAGAAGCCACATGCGGATCGACCAAGCCATGCAGCAGACCGAACCCTTAGATCGTCTCGCTCGAGTTGCCATACCCGCGAAGACCCTCGGCGAACGCCCACTGCGTCTCCGACTTGAGGCTCTCAGAAATCTCAACGCCCGCCTCGGTAACGGTTGCGATTTGAAACTGCGTCGCGTCATAAGAGTGAAAGGTGTCAGCAAGAGGGTTGGTGGGGTGAACGAAGATAGGGGCCAAGGTGAGAAAGATCGAGGGGCGCACCTTGTTCAGCGACCGGGCATCGCGGTAAAAGAGGACTTTCATGCACTCCTTCATGATGTCGGTCGCCTGCTCGCGCGTGAGCGTGTCCTCGTTACCCTCGACCGCCTTACGCAGCAACGGCTGGGCACTACCGGGAACGAGCGCAGTGTAGATGATCCGTCAGCTTCCATGTCCGTTTGAAAGTGTAAAGAGGCCACTCACATGTAAGCTCCGTAGCCCGTCGCTAGCGTGCTGGCCGTGTACGTTGTTCCAATCAGGTCGACGTAGCCGAGAAAGCGCTCGCCCTTGCGGACGCCGCCGACAAGCAGCGTGTTCCAAAGCGGGTTCATCTTCGTGCGCCGAGCATACATCAGCTTTGAAAGATAGTTGTAGACCTCTGTCGGGCCAAGGGCGTGACCGTCCGAAGCATTGGACTCGTTGATACTGGCAAACGGAGACCGAGGCTTGGTCAGCGTTCTACCGCTGAATGGCAAAATGATGTAGAAGGCGGACTCACACGAGCGACTCGAGCGTCTTTTCCAGGTGCTGGAAATCACTCATGTCGCCACCAGCGCCAACGACCGTATACTCGCCGACGGCCTTGAGCCGCTCGACGTCCTTGAAGCGGGCGAGCGAGCCATACGAGGCAAGGTTGTCGGCCGCAAGCATGACACCGTCCTTGAACTTTAGAGCAAGAACGGACGTGCCGGTGACGATGGGCGACCTTTTAAGAGCAGGTGAATGTAGTCACAAGTGTCAGTAGATGGTCGGTAACACGACCATGAGTCGGTCGACGGGCAAGACGATGTAGCTGGCGGGCGATGGACTCCTCGCCGGCGCCGGCTGAGAGCGACCACCACCGTCATTGAGCTTCCTCTAGCTTTGAATGCTTGGATTGCGTCCTGAGCTCAAATGCTGTGTCGGCCACTTGCTCGGCATGCGGCTGACGGCAGCCAGCTGTAGCCCCCCTTGACCGCGCCGCTTGCTCTACATCGCGCTCCGGCCGACCTCCTTCATCAAAGCTCTCACTTACTGGGTGTGTCCGACAGCGCCCTCACTAGCGTGCTGACCTCCGCCGTGGCTTCGACCACCGTCGTAAGCCTTAGCCTCCCAATTCTGCGGCCGGTATGAGCCTGCCGACGAGGCGTTGAACAGGTCGGGCGCGGCGTCGTTGCGGGGGCGGCCCCATGAGAGCGGAAAGTGGTCCATGGAAGCAATCGGTCTTGCACTAAGGAAGAGAGGGGGCGGTGTGAGAGCGAGCTAGTAGGGAGGTTGTTGTTGAGCGTGGCGTGATGGGTGGGCGAGGATGGTGTCGATGGTGTTTGAGGTCGTCGAGATGCCGGCGGAGGAAGGGACGTGGAGAGAGGCTACGCCCAAAGCCTTAGGGTTAGGCGCTAGACGACTCCCTCCGACACGAGCAGCCGCAGGCTCAGGCACTTGAAAGATCAGCGACAACCACGACGATTCTGACCCGGCCCTCCTGTCCCGCAGCTCTGCCCCTCTCCCTTAGATGCGTGCATCAACATCCTCGTCGGCCGCCCGCCGATCGCTCCTATTCAAGCCGCTCCTGCCCGCCACCCGACTTGCTTCGACCATTCCCTCTTCCTCGGCTCCTTCATCACGCGCCGCCGCCTCTTCCTCGCCTCTCCGCTCGCTCCTGGCCGAGACGGCCCATGCTCTCTCTTCTGTTGACGAACTCACACGAGCCGACTCGGCCTGGCAGCGCCGGCTTGAGCGGGCGCTGACGCGATTCGACGAGCGTGCAGAGTTGGCGAGGCCAAGGATCGTCCTTGGCCCTGCGCGGAACGCTGTCAACGCGCCAAAGCAGGTGTCTCCGCTCAAGCGCGAGGTGACGGGTGCGTTGTTGTCTGTGGCACTAAAGCGTAGGGTCGAACACCTCGTGCTGAGCCCCACACGTTCGTCTCTCGTCACCCACGCGTTCGGCAGTTTACGGCGCACCGCTGTCGGGCGCAGACGAGGTAATCCTGGCGCTTCTTGAAGACCCGCTTGCAGACGAGAGCACGGCCATTCAGCGGGCAACTGTCGAGGAAACGATTATTCGACCGCCTCAGACCGAGGCTGTCAGCATCGAGTGAGTCCCCTGTCCCCGCTTACGATCAGTGCAGCTTGAGATGTGCGCTGTTGACTTGTTGCACTGTTACCTCAAGGTACGGCACCGCGCCTGCTTCGCCGACATCGGGCGCCTCGGCTCTTCAGCTCACCTGCTCAGCGCCCTTCCTACAAAGCTCGCCAGCTCTCCGCCTCCTGTATCTTCCGCCCTCCCTCCCAACGCCGAAAGCCCTCGTGGCACTCCTCTTGTCGCCCGCGCCTGTCCTCGTGCTTGACTCGCTCCGCCTCCTCTCGCCATTAACGCATCCCTCCCCGGGAGGTGCCGGCAAGGCAGACACGAGCGTTCTCCAGGCGCTCCTCCGTCATCCTAACCTCAAAATCATCGTAAACCGCTTCGGCCCCTCGCGAAGTGCACTTTCAAACGAAGGCCCAACGAAGGCCGAGCGCGGACGCTTCGAGACGGCCCTCGGTCAGCTCGTCGCTTTTGAACCTGACGTGATGCGGCGGTTTGGTGCGCCGGGGATCGTCACATGGGTCGATGTCCGGCTCGCTGTTGAGGGCTACGACGCTTGGCGGCGGAGCGGGCTGGCTTCTTCTGTCACGCAGCCCGAGGACAAGGCGCGTGAGCTCCAAGAGTTCACCGACAAGGTCGTTGGCTCGAATCTGGCCGCCCTCCAATTTACGCTCTCGACCCCTTCGACGCCAATGGCGGCATCATCGGCAGAGGATGACGCTCTGGTGCCCTTCCTTGTCGACCTCGCGCTCGACTCGGCCCGGTTCGACCTCCTTTCATACGATAACGCCCTCCAAAATCGTTCGCTTGCAGCCAAAGCGACAGCGAGCAACGCTGCCAAGCTCGCGACGAGCTTCTTCGTCAAAGCGCTCGCAGTGCCTGCCAAGGTCGGCGCGATCCCTGCTGGGCACGGCGAGAAGACTCCGGCATCGGGAGCTTCGCAAGAGGAGGGCCGCGTGTCCGAGGAGGTCGTTGGTGATGTGCGGGCGGCAGTTGGGGTCGTGCTCGTCCGCTTTGGGTGGCTTGGGCTGGTGACAAAGGGCCGGGTCGATGACGTCGGGCAGGAAGTGGGAGACGCTATCCGCATCGGCTGGGGCGGCGAGGGCGAGCGACTGGTGCGGCCCAAGTCTCGCTTTCAGCTATCTGTGATCTTACTGACCGATCTCTCATGCTTCGTCCCATCACAGCTCATTTATCAGACGGGCGTCCTCTCGGTCCTCCAACAATCGCTGGCCGCCTCTCTCTCCCGCACGCTTTCCAATCCGCCGCACCCCTCGCTCCACTCTGCCGTACTCATCAACGACCTGCCCCGGCTACCGTCCATAACACCCGGACTCCTTCTCGGCCCCGTTCAGAGCCGCTTGAGCCAGCTTCTCTCAGCTCAAGGCGGCCCGGTCGCGATCTTGCAGCTCCGTGCGCAGAATGCCGTTCGAGCATCCTATGCGCTCGCTGCAACCTCAACCGGCGGCGCTTACGCCGGGTGGTTCGCCGAGCTCGCCAGCGCCGAGGGTGCACTGGGACTTGGGGCTCTAGGCACGGCGCTCGGCCTGCGCTTCGGTTTGGCAAGGTGGGAGAAAGCCAAGCGCAAGTTCTGGCTCGACTTTGACCGGATCCAGGATGGGCTTGAGGAGGATCTCCAGGTGCGCCGCCATCCGTCTGCCATTTGCCTGAGCTCCTCGAGGCTGATCCTATCGCCATCACGCGTGTCAGAAAAACACGCACGAGGTCGTGTCCGATACACTCCTCGCCCGACCCCGCGTCGCCGTTGAGGGCATGGAGGCCCTTGTCGTCAAGCGTCGGGCGGAGCTCGATCAGCGGGTGCAGGAGATTGAGCGACTTCGTGCAAGACTGGCGACACTCCCCGTGGCAGTCTCAGCGGCAGTAGAATAAGATGCTTCCCCCGTCGCACCTCGGATACTTGGCAGGGAAAGACAAAGGGATAAAGTCGCAAAGCAGAGAGGCGCTGTGATGAACCACGACTCGCCCGAACGCCAAGTCGAGTGGACAAGGTCGAAAAGAGCAGGAAGGCTTCTTCCAGATCGGCAGCCCGCAGCCTCGGTTGCTTATGTGAGGCGGCGCGCAAAAAAGGTGGCACAAGCGCCTGCGGCGAAAGGCTGCTCACAAGAGTCCAACGAAGATCATTGACCACGGAGTGAGACCGCAGGACATGAGAGCCGGGATGATCAAGAGCAATCGATCAAATCAGACAGGGAGTCGCTAAGCTTGAGTTGGAGCTATGGTACCAGGGCAATGCGGGACCTTTGACGCTTGAGACAAAATTAGCCCTCGGATGATGTGCCTCACCGGTCCGTTTTGACATAACGATGAAACACTTCAACTGAGGGAGTGGCGAGTAAGGAGGCGGGGATAAGAAAAGGGCGGGGCAGGGGCAGGATGGACTAGAAAGACAGTTTCGTGATGGGATCGATCAGGGAGAATTACTTCATAGCGGCGAGCTTCTCGGCTGTAAGATTGCGGGAACAGAGGTCAGACATAAAGCAGAATGAGGAGGGGTAAGCAAGACAGATGGGACGCACCACGCTCGCGGTCGTCGCGGGCCTTGGCTGCGCGGAGCTCCTCAATCTTGCGCGTCTGTTCGGCCACCTGGTTGGTGAGCGTCTCGGTCTGGCGCTGGTTGATCTGTGAGACGAGGGCAGAGGACAGGTGTCAGTCGTCGCCGCGAAGACAAGGGGAAGCGTAAAATCCGAACACGCACCTCGTGCTCCTCCTCCTTGGCCTTGAGCTCGGCGACCGCCTTGTCGTGGACAGCCTTGACCTCAAGGAACTTTGCGTTAGTCCGCTGCTCGACCTTGATCATCTCGTCGCGCGAGCGGGCCGACTTGGCCTCGAGCTTTGCAGCGTCCTTGACGGTGGTCTGCATGCGCGCGAGCTCCTTGATAGCCGCCTCGAGGACGGCCGCCTCGTGCTTAGCCTCGCTCTTCATGATCTTGGCGAGCGACTTGTTGTCCTTGTGTTCGGCCTTCTCGATCTTCTTGAGGTCCCGGCGCGAGATGGAACCGCTGCCGCCACCGACGGCGCCACCCCGAGCAAGACCAGCGACCGAAGCGGGCACAGGAACGGGCGCACCGGCGCCGTCAACAGGAACAGGGTGGCCATCAACAGCCGACGGACGGGTGTGGTCAATTGGACCGCTCTCAGTAACCGTTTGGTGGTGGTGAATGAGGCCGGGCGTGACAGTCGTCGCGGGAGGGAGCGCATGGTCGAACGTGGCTGTCTCATTTGTGCCAGCGGGGTGGTGCTGGGTCGCAGCGAAAGCGCCGACGCCAGCGAGACCAGCTCCGCCGGCCAGGGCGGCACCCTGCGAGGCCGAAAGCCGTTCACGCTCCTCGTCTGAGGGGAAGCGCTCCGTGACAGTCTCGGCTGAAGTTGGCTGGGGCTGCGCCATCTCACGCTCCTGTGAGGACGAGGGGACGTGCGTCGGGACCGGGACAAAATTGTTCATCATGCCGTCGTCCTGAATGCCGGCAGCGTTGGTTGCCGGCGCAGGGGTCTCATACTCGCTGTACAGAATGTGCAGAAGAAGGCGCTAAGCATCAGTCACAGAGGCCCGGGCGGAAGCAGACCCTGAAGCGAATCGCGCATCGAGTTACTGACGTCTTCTCGGCCGGGTAACCAGTGTTGTGCGCACCGCCAACGGGGGAGACGGGCACGGGCACAAAGCCAGACATCATGCCGTCGTCCTTGACGGGGCCGTCGTAGGGCGTGACCGGGCTCGAGTCAACTCGGAGGCCACCGGCGGGGGCGGCGGCGCTGTGAGCCTCATGCTGCTCCGCCTGCTCGTCCAAGCGGGGCTCGTGCTCGCGTTTCTCCTCAGTCCGGTCGTCAATGCCGTTGTTGTTGGCGTCGACTAGCGTAGGAGCAACGATAGCAGGTGAGATAGGAGTGGAGGCTTCGTTGTCGACGTCGCGGGCCTCGTCAAGGACAGCCGGGTGGGCGCCGGTCGTCGGGTCGAGAGCAGCGTCGGTCTGGTTGAGCTCTTCCTGAAGGGGCGCGACTGCCGGGGTGGCAGTGGTCGACGAGGACGCGGCAGGAGTCTCCTCCTTCTTGGAGGACGAGCCGAGCTTGGAGAGCTTGCGGAACATGTCGGGGTCGGCGCTGTCGGTGTTGTTGGTCGACGAGGAGGAAGGGAGGGGACCGGTCGGGCCAAGTGGAACGGCGAAGGCGGCGGGGGTTGCGGTCGAGTCGGACGACTCGGTCTCTGTCTTGTTGGTGGTGGAAGTTGAAGCGAGTGCGGTTGAACCGGCGGCGACGACGGCGAGCAAGCCGAGCTGAGCGGCGGAGGCTGATGACGGGTGAAGGGAGGGCGGTGGTTCGCAAGCGGGACGAAGGGGGCGCGTCAGCGGTGGGCAGGTACGCGCGCAGGGGCGACCTAAGCGGCTCTGATAGCGAGAGACTGACCGAGGGACGTTGTGAAGAAGTGAGCTGGGGCGCAGCGAGACGACCCTAGGTGTTGCAGAGAGCTAGAGGCGAAGCAGGTGTGTGTGTGTGTCGGTTGAAGGGGAACGTCGAGGTCAGGCGAGTGGGGACGACGATCTTGTGGCTGGCTGTCTCGGCGGGATCGAGGCTCAGCCACCGACGCATCACCCGCGCCCGCGGGCCCGTGTTTGCGTCTGTCCAAACTGGGCTTTGGTTCGGGTTCTCGTCAATCGACCGGCGTTGGCCGACGACGGCTTCAACCGCCTGTCGGCGTGTAGCCGCGCCCGTCCATCTCCCTCATCCTCGCTCAACCACCCACCTACCCGCATCCTTCTTTATATTGCCCGCCATGTCTTCCAGCAGCCTACCCTCCAAAGGTTCCAAGGTACGTGCGAGGCTCACAGTAATTCGCCTCCTCCAGGCCGACTTCTCGTCTGCATCGCGTCCCTCCGAAGCCGCATCCTTCAGTGCCAGATCCTTCGCTTCGAGCTCGCCTAATCCAGCCTTTCCGCCCAAGCAAGATTAACTGATACTGGCTCCTCTTACAGATCCTCGTTACCGGTGCATCAGGCTTCATCGGAATTTGGGTGCGTGGTGTCGTTTCCAGCCCCAAGCGGCTGGAGTCAGCTGACACTCGTTCTCCGTCTTACTCAACTTACCGTTACCGCAGACTTGCAAGGCCTTCCTGGACGCTGGCTTCAAGGTCATCGGTACCGTTCGCTCGGAGTCAAAGGTGCGTGCTGATTGACCGGATTCATTGGACTCGGCTTATCAAGATATATTATGCAACTCGCGGCTGCCAGGGCGAGTACATCAAGAAGCAGTTCTCTGGCCAGCCCTTTGACTACGCGATCGTCAAGGACATTGGCGCCCCAGGCGCTTTTGATGCATGCCTCCAAGAGGCCGGGATCGAGGGTGTCGCCCATACGGCCTCGCCCTTCCACCTCGAGGCCAAGGAGCCAAACGAGCTGATCGAGCCAGCCGTCAAGGGCACGGTCGGCGTTCTCGAGTCGATCACCAAGTACGCCAAGGACGTCAGGCGGGTCGTCGTCACTTCATCCGTCGCAGCTGTCCTCGAGCCAGCCGAGCCGCCCAAGACTTTTGATGAGAGCAACTTCAATAAGTTCTCAATTGCCGAGGTCGAGAAGAAGGGCGGCGAAGCCGGGCCCTTTCACCTTTACCGGGCCTCGAAAGCTCTCGCTGAAGAGGCGGCTTGGAAGTATTCGAAGGAGCACGACCTACCGCTCGTTACGGTCAACCCTTGCCTCGTCTGAAAGTCCCGCACGCTCTTGATCTTTGGCCTGGCTCGCATGAAACCTGACCCGCACTCTGTCTTGCTCCTTCACAGACGGTCCCATCATTCACGAGTGCGCCGAACCTTCGTCACTCAACACCTCAGTCGCCGGCTTCTACAAGTTCACTCAGCCGCCTGCGCCCGAGGCCTCATCGCTCACGACTTCGGCCGGCAACTGGGTCGACGTCCGAGAAGTCGCTGAGGCGCACGTCCTGGCGCTGACAAAGGAGCAGGCCGCCGGTGAGCGGTACATCGTCTCGGCCGGACCATTTGCCAATGGCCAGTTCACCGAGTGGCTACGGTCGAGCTCGGGCAACGAGAAGCTTAAGTCGAGCTTGCCTCCAGTCGACAAGACCGCACTCGAGGAGGCGATCGGGCCGAATAAGGCAATCGTGAGCAGCGGCGCAAAGGCCGAGAAGGAGCTTGGCCTCAAGTACCGCACCTTTGACGAGTGCACTAAGGACAGTGCGTGCTATATTTCCTCGCCTGACAAGTCCCTCTGGCCCTAACTGTTTGTGGCTGACCTTAATCCGTCCCATCCTCGGTCTCCAGTGTACGACAGCCTTCAGGCCCGGTTTGCCTAGACTGTGCACCCTTATCGACACCGAGATGTTGACCTCTTGTAGAGCGTGACCGTGCATCCTCGTTAGTCGAGACCACAGCCTGATGAGATGCGTTGTAACGAGATAAGGAGTGAGACTGAGATTCCGAACCAAGCTTCATAAGCCTTCCCGCTGCGTCTCAAGCTACGATGCTTGAATTCCTTTCCATCATTTATGCCCCTCGTTGCTCTCTTCGCATGAACCGCAACTCTTTGATTGGCAGCATTCCTCTGCAACCTTCCCCGTCGGATGTACAAGGCCAAGTCACTCCCGAAAGACACCCCGTCTGACCCGACGTCAGACCCTCATCCGGGCGATATGGGCTTCGCGACCCCTCACGCGCCGCCCGCGTCGCCTCCGCGTCCCTTGGCCTTCTCCCACCATCAGCTCCCATTTCCCTTTCTCGTCCCACTTAGGCAACCTTTCTTGCGGGTAGAGCAAGACCGCCTCGGGCATGTCGCAGCCCCCTCCGCACCAATCGATGCCAGCTGGTGTCCGACCGCATTCGCCTGCGGTCACGACGCCAGGCGGCTCGGCAGCCCCAACCCGACCAGGCGAGACGGATCCGGCGTACAACGACGTCGTCCTCTCGTTTCTCCGCAAGCGGGGCTACCAGAAGGCCGAGGAGGCTCTTCGGCAGGATATTGAGGCCGCCAAGCTGAAGGCTGCTGCCGCCGCGGCGGGCAACACGTCTGGCGCAACAGCTGCAGGCGCGACCCCCGGCGTTGCTGGAGCTGGACCAGGCGCCGGTGCAAACGCTGGAGCAGCGACGGCAGCTGGCGGTCCTGGCGGCGCTGCCGGGGGACAGAGCACAGCCAGCGGAGGTTCATCCACCGCTGCTGGTGGGCCAGGCGGAGGTGCGGCCGGGGCGAAGCCGACGACTGGCGGACCTCAGGCTGCGACCCACGGTTCGCATACCGTGCCCCTCTCAACACTTGTGCAACGAAACGCGCCCCGGCTGACGAAGCAGCAGGCAGCGGTCGCGACCAACTCGCCCATCTACGATCTGCTGCTTCAGCAGCTGCCGTCATCGGCCCTGCACGGGCTTGGTCTGGCCGACGTCGCGCGTGAGAAGGAGCGCCGCGAGCACCAGGAGAAGATCGCCGGCGCAGTCGCGGCCGGGCCGGCAGGCGTCAAGAAGGACAACGTCGCCGACGTCGAGATCAAGCTCCTTGACCCTCAGGAGCGCGTGCTCGGCTACGAGGGCGTTCGCGAGTGGGTTGAGAGTGGGCTCGAGGCCTGGAAGGTACGTGCCTGCCAAGCTGTCCTGCTTACAGGGATTGCACCGGATGCTAAAACCGACCTTTCACGCCATAGGACGAGCTTCGGCCGCTGCTTTTCCCAATCTTTGTCCACACGTACCTCACCCTTCTTTCGACGTCCTTTCCGCTTCTCGCGCGATCCTTCTACGTCGCCAATGCGCCGTCCCATCACGCGATGCACGCTGCGACGCTGTCGACGCTGGCTGGGCTCACGTCGGCCGCCCACATTGCCGCGAGCCCCATCGCGCGCCGCTTCCGGGAGGAGAAATACGTTGTGCGCATGAGCAAGGGCGGCTTTAGCCTGCTCTGCGGCTGGCTCGGCGGCGGCGGTATCGAGGGCAACTGGGAAGAGGGCGCGAGCAAGGCCCGCGGCAAGGAGGCCGTCCGGAGTCTTGTCAACGAGCATATCCGCGTCGATGGTGCGTTCTTCATTACAATCGGTTAGCTTGCTTTTTTGAAGATGCTGACGAGCCTCAACGCCGAATCTCAGTCGCTCAGCAGACGCAGCCGCTCACATCGCTCGAGCTCATGTCGAACACGGGGCTTGTCTCGTCGCACATCCCCACGCCACAGAATCTTCCGGTCGCCAAGACAGCGGCTATCCAGGCCTCGCCTCAGGCTTTCAACGCCTCGCAGCCGACGCTCAAGCTTGGACTCCCGCCGCTTGGCGAGAAGCTCAAGGAGGAGGTCAAGAAGATTCTTCGAACCGACCGGGTCGCGGCGCCTATGGACATCGACATGGACGAGAAGGAGGAGACGCCGATCGGCGCCGATGGCAAGCCGCTCGCCGTGCCAAAGGATGACGATCTCTTGCCGATGCCGGTCAACTTTCGGACGTTCGACGTCCATCGCGAAGTCTCGCGCATCGTCGATTCGCGCAAACGACTCCGGCTCGGACCGACGGCCGGCCCATCGGCAACGACGCCCGAGGCTCGATGGGAGCCCGGCGTTGAGGGCCGCGTCGTCTTACCAAGCATCTGCGCGTATACGTTTGACGACAACGGAGAGGGCATCACGTGCTCTGAGTTCTCGAAGGACGCGAGCCTGATGGCCGCCGGTAGCGAGGAGAGCTGCGTGCGTCTCTGGAGTCTCAAGGGCGAGAAGCTGCGCGGCCTGCGGAGCGACTTCGAAGCGACAAACGTCCGAGATGGTGCGTCGTCCCATCCCGTGCTTTTTCGTGTGACGCTGTACTGAAGCTCACACTGCTTCTCGAAATCGTCCATCCAGCGTCATCGCTCAAAAAGACGCGGGACAAGTCCGGGACGTCGATGCGGAAGTTGATCGGCCATTCGGCGCCCGTCTACGGCCTCTCATTCTCACCCTCGGCCGGCTCGGCCGCGCCGCCGCGGCACCTGCTCTCGTCTTCAGGCGACGGAACCATTCGGCTCTGGTCAATGGACACGTACTCGGCCCTCGTCGCCTACAAGGGTCATCAGGACCCCGTCTGGGACGTCGAGTGGGGGCCGAGTGGCGTTTACTTTGCCAGCGGAGGGCGCGACCGGACGGCCCGGCTCTGGGTTGCCGAGCGGACGAGCGCGCTGCGGATGTTTGTCGGCCACCTCGGCGACGTCGATGTTAGTCCGCGCCACTCGACAGCAGAGGAAGAGGACGAGCTGACCCCGAAGCCCCCAATTCACCTCCTATCAGTGCCTCAAATTCCATCCCAACTCGCTCTACCTAGCGACTGGCTCTAGCGACCGGACCTGCCGACTGTGGGACATTCAGCGCGGGGCCTGCGTCCGGCTCTTTGTCGGCCACCACGACAATGCCGTCTCAGCGGTCGCCATCAGCCCGGACGGTCGCTATCTTGCGAGCGCAGGTGCGGCACCTTGCTTGTTCCACCACCGCGCGAGCGCTGCTGACATGTCTTGTCCCGTCATCTGCAGCGGAAGATCACGCGATCAACATATGGGATCTTGGCTCGGCCCGGTTGATCAAGAAGATGACGGGCCACACGTCATCGATTCACAGCCTCTCCTTCTCGGCCGAGTCGTCTCTGCTCGTGTCGGGTGGCGCTGATTGTACCGTTCGCGTGTGGGACGTCAAGAGCTCGGCCCAGGAGGCCGAAGGTCTCTTTGGCGGGCCGCCGGTCAAGGAGAATGCGGTCGCCACTCGGCGGAGCAGTAAGGTTGGCCCTGTCGCCGGCACGACGCTTGGCGAGCTGCCAATGAACGACGTACCCGCCGGTGATGACCCGCTTAACGCTCACGTTGTCAGCGACATCAGGTGCGCCGGAGCGATATAAGCACTTAACCTCTCTGACGACAGGTGATCTGACTTTCCCTGCTCTTCTCTCAGCGGCTCTCTCCTTTCGACCTACCCGACCAAGCGGACGTCCATCCTTAACGTCCAGTTCACGCCCCGCAACCTGTGCCTTGTCTCGGGATATTCCCTGCCAACGATCTGATGACCACATGCTTCTGCCGATGCCGTCGACCTTATGATGCCTGACATCTGGCGAAGTCGAAGACGCTCGCGCGTCTTGACCGCCGGCGCTGCTGCGGCGTCAGCTCCTGCGCCCGCGCCGGCCGCCGCCTCCTTTCTCTCAGCCACAGCCGGCCGGATGAGCGCCTCCTGACGCCAGCCATCACCTCTCCACCTGCTCAAACGTTCTTCTTTCTTGTCTGCCGGTCGTGACGGTCCACGGATGTCTGCAACTAAATCCAAGGCGGCGCACTACGAGCAGGCGCTGTCGGACGCCTTAGCTGCAGGAGCATGGGCGGACGCAACGCCGGCCCGGAGCATCAAGGGCGACGCCATCAGCTGGGCTGAGCTCGAGCGCAAGCTGGCTAAGCACTCGGGCGACAGCATAGGTGCATATCCAAACTCTCTTGTCTCCTGAAGATTGTCGTACCTCCCAGCTGGTCTAAGAGCGGCCGACAGCTCGGCTTAGCTTCAGCTTGGCTGAGAACACCAGCGGGTGCGATGAGATCATGCCTCTCGCGGGAGATGACGGAATCATGGCGACGGCGAAACTCAGCAGCAGCTATCGGACTCTCAGCGGTTTCGGGTCTGCCCTCGCTGGGCTGGCCTTGGAGAAACGAATGACGGACTGCTGTTTCAGCTTGGGCTTGCTGCTGTCAGAAGCTGATTGACTCTCCCTGCCTAAACGGTCCCCCGACAGCTGGCGAACTGGCGTCGCACCTCCTCTCGCTCTCGCTCCTGCTCTCTGCCCCGTCAATACCGCTGCCCGAGACAAGTGTGTTCCCGCACCACACTCCCATCCATCGCAGCCGGCCGGTCGCGTACTCTGAGGGCTCGCTCGCGACCGTCGCCGACCTTGACGGTGATGAACCGCTCGAGCTCGCACGGCACGTCCAGCTGGCGACCAAGGGCCGCGAGTGGGCGCGCCTTACCGTTGGGGAGGACGGTCGATCACTAGTAGAGCAAGGACTCAAAGACATGCAGGCCCTGCGACAGAAGGCCAAGCAGCCGAGCGATCAGGAAGTTGGTAGCCGCATGTCCTCTTGCGTGCGAGGCGGGCAACGCTGACATGCGTGTTTTATGACCCTCAATAAGTCCGCCGATGTTCTCACAGCCCAGTATCATATTGCACTCGGTCAGATTACTCCTGCGCTCGCGCTACTTTCTCCGGTGCCCGCTTCGCCACCTCCGACCTCGGCGCCGACTGCCGTCTGGGTACAGCGCGTGCGCGCTCTCGTCCTGCTCGGAACTTGTTGCGAGCTATCAACGCCGGCCAATCTCGATAGGGCACTCGACGCGTACGGCCTTGCCGTCAAGATCTACGAGAAGTGCCCAGGACTCTCACTCCCGGCAGCCGGAAGCAAGCCTGTCAATGCGGGCACATTCGGGCGCTTGCGCGAGTTGCACCGCTGGGCTGAGCGGGCTTTCTCACGACTTTGCTTCATCTCATCCAGCTCGCCAACGTCTCATTCCGACACGCTGCGATGGCTGCAGCTCTGGGCGTCGTTCGAGCAGATCTACCCGCCAGCCTTTCGTCCGCAGCGCCGGTTGGCGCTTCGGCTGTTGCATCTTCGGGCGCTCGCCGTTGCCCGGCCGCCCGGTTGGAAGTCGGTCGCGCATCGCATCATCAAGCGCGGGTCTGAAGCGTTGAAGGGCGAGGGGCGCCTATTTCCGAGTGCCGGCGAGACGCGGCACGATCTCGAGGAGTGGGCCGAGTGCTGCGTCGGCATCTGGCGGGCTGCAGGCGAGCCGCAGCTGCTGGGCGCCGACGTGTCCCAAGTGCTCTGGTGGACGACGACCCAGACTTTCGCCTCGCAGCCGACGCTCCGCCACCTCACTCGCGTCCTTCTCGCTCTCAACCCAGAAGATCCGACCGATGCCCGACGGACGTTCAAGCTCTACGTTCAGCTGGTTACCAAGGCCCGCGAGACGGCCCGCGGTGATACCTCGATCGCCCACGATTCGTCAGCGGCAACACCTGCTCCGCCGACGCCGGCTGCTGAAAAGGTTGAGGGCGAGATTGGACCCACTCTAATAGAGGAGGGCGACGACGACCGCACATTCTTCGAGGCACTCCTATTTGGCGCCCACATGGCGGGTCAAAACTGCGGCGAGCCAAAGGAGGGTCTCAGCTACCTCGACCAGGCCAAGGCCGTCCTCGCTGAATCTACAGACGGCTCGCTTACCGACGCCGCTCTCCGGCTCGAGCTTGAGGGCGTTTGGGAGCAAGAGCGAGGTTGTTTGTTGATGGCGCTCCTGGAACGTGTGCCGGACCCAACGTCGCGGCCGACGGTCCAGGCCGAGGCGCTCAAACACCTTCTTCAGGCTTCAGTTCTTCTCCCGTCATCCGCCCGCACATTTTTCGTGCTTGCCCACGCCCAGGTCGTCTGCCGCCAGGTCGACGAGGCGACGGTCGCTATACAATCGGCGCTTGAGCTCGATCCTGGCATGGTCGAGGGCTGGCACCTGCTAGCACTCATTCTCACGGCGAAGGGCAAGTGGGCGGAAGCGGCTGAGATCGTTGAAGTCGGAATTGACACCTGGGAGGAGGAGGACGAGGACGACCTGGCGGACATCGACGGCACCGACAGCCTGGTGGCCAGACGCGACTATGCCGACGAGAAGCAGGGCGTTCAAAATGTGCCTGACGTCGCGTCAGGGCCAATCTTGCCTGGCGGTCGGCTGCCGGTCGTCAAGTCGTTCTTCCCCCGGACGACCTCAACGATCTTCCTTCGAACAACCGCCTTTGCCAAGCTTGAGGCCTTCCTTCAGCTGCGAATGACGCAGGCCGTTCTTCTCGAGCGGCTTGAGGGTCCAGACGAGGCGCTCGAGCTCCAGCAGGCCAACTTTGCTTTCTTTTCGGTCCGCTGCGGCCGGCAAGTACCCCTCCCTCGAGCGCCCGGCCAGGCTGGATCGCTCAAATCGGTTGCCGTCGCGCCAGTTACCAATCTCTCCATCGTTGTCGACGGCGACAGTCATGAGAAGTCGGTGCTCCTGGTCGATTCGTCGAAGCCGATTGTCAACGGGGAGAAGGCTTACCTTGACCGCGGTGCGCTTGGTCATGGAAGGGACCCTAGCTCGACCGCGACGGGGCCGAGCACGATCAATGACCAGGACCCGATTGAGCAGCAATTTGCCATGGTATCGAGTTCGTCCGCCACTCCCAACACGGGCTCGTCAGAAACTGTCGTGCTGACGGATCCCTTCTACGCAGTCAACCCTCCGACGCCAGATGGAAGCCGAAGCGCCGGCTCTTATAACCTCGCAGTCGAGGATTCGACTTCACCCGGAGGCTCTGGTACAGTCTCGCCAGCCTCAAGTGACTCGCCCGTGCGTTCAGAACGCAGCAAGCCGCGCTTCCTACCTCGCCACCTTGCCCCGCACGGCAACTCGCGCCGACTCGGTGGCGGCCTCGGTCGGTCAGCCTCGCTCAGTAAGCTCGCCCATTTGAGGCACCCATCAGGTCCGTCTGCCGCCACCTGATCTGCACGTAACAAGACTCTTGATTAACCACCATCCTCTCCTTGATAAAATAATCTCCGGCCGACACAGAATCCAAGAATGCGAGCGAGGGCAGTCTGCGCAGCTTTTCAAACGCGTCCTCAATCCATCTGCGCTCTCAGCGTCAGTCGCCGACGGCATCGACCTACGAGGGCTCGCGTACGCCACCGCCTCCATCGCTTCCCATGACCTCGCCGTCAGGGCCCGTGGCATCCAGCGCTAAACCACTCCCAGGAGGCTCGAGCGTCGCCACTCAGACGGCGCGTGAGGCTCGGCTGCTGAGCTCACTCTGGCTTATGAGTGCGGCGACCTTCCGCCGGCGAGGCAAGCTCGAGCAGGCGCTTGGGGCCATACAGGAGGCGGAAGTGCTTGACCAGACAAATCCTGAGGTCTGGGTCCAAGTGCGTCTGACCTTCTTCTCTTCAATCAACGGCCTGAACGCTAACTCCGTCATTTTTACTCACGCTAGCTCGGCCTCTACCACGATGTGCTCTCCGCCCCTGATCAAGCGATTGCAGCTTTCCTCAAGGGGCTCGTTTATCACCCCGGCGACCTCTCGTGCCTCGTCCACCTCGCCCGACTCTATCTCGTCACCCCGCCGCTCGCCTCGAACGGCGACCTTGCGCACGGCCTTTTGCACGCCGTCACCCAGGGTCCGCAAGGCTGGGACTCGGCCGAGGCCTGGTTCTTCCTCGCCAAGGCGTGCGAACGCCAAGATGGAGGAACGGGCGCCCGGGCGGGTAGGAGGCAAGAGTGCCTGGCGTTCGCAGCAAAGCTCGAGGAGGGCCGGACGGCGAGGCACGTCGGTATTGCTCTATGCCGATGGGTATAGACGAGCGGAGCGATCTGTGTGCGGGCCTAACGGCATTTCATGTCTTTTTTGATCGGGAAAGAGCCCGTTCTTCTCCTCTTGACCCCCCGCGGCCCAGACGATGGTTCGCTCGTCGCAGAGTGGTTGACTCAGCGCTCAGCTCTGCACCTTTACCGCACTGCGATTCGTTCAATCACGAGCAGGGGCTGGAATTCCGAACTGGCACAACTCGAGCAAGGCAATCAAAGGACATCAACGCGCCTCCTCTACATCCTGCTTTGATCTGTGCCCTTGGATCTCGCTTCAGCGCCAGCCGGCGCCAGCTGTGGCAGAACGACCAGTACGATGCGGGGGGACGGCGCACTTGGCAACGACTCATGACAGCCTCACTCTCGTTGCCCCCCCCTCCTCGCACATTCTTATACTGAATCTTCGAGGCTGACCGCAAACCTTGACGCGCTGACATCGGTTGCTTGTTCTTAAGGATGTTGTGACGAATCGCAAGCACTTCGGCTGCCTTCACCCTCCACACGACAGGTTGCCGACGCTGACAATCTGCGCCGGATCGTTCAGTCGGAAAAGTCGTGGATTGGATACAGTGGCTACTACGAGATCAAGCGACCTGGCGAGTGAAGGCACTCAAGTTGAAACAAGACGGAGAGATTGAGGCGAGTGGGGAGGCATGAGGGAGCGACACCGGTACTAGGCGCGGGGTCTCAGAGCTCGGCCTTGACCTTGGCCGACGCGCTGGCGCTGGCCTTGGCGGACTCGACACTGACCGACGACGCTGAGCGAGCGGCAGCAGCCGAGAGGGACGACGCCGACTTGGAAGCGGCCGAGTAAAGCGACGAGGCCGACTTGGAGGCAGCGGCGGCGAACGACGAGGCAGAGCTCATGTACTGGCTGGCGGCAACCGAAGCCGACGACGAGGCAGCCGAAGCGACAGAGGCAGCCGACTTGGAGGCCGACGAGGCAGAGGCAGAGGCGGCAGAGGCGGACGACGGGGCAGCGGTGGCGGCGAGCGACGAGAGCGACGAAGCGACCGAGGCGGCCGAGGCCGAGGCCGACGAGGCAGAGGCGGCGGCCGACTTAGAGTACTTGGTGGCCTCGGCGCTGGCCGAGTAGGCCGACTTGGAGGCGCCCGAGAGGAACGAGTCGAGCGAGTTCTCGACAGCCTTGCCGGAGCCGGTCAGGAGGCCAAGGATCGAGGCGAGCGTGTCCTCGGCGTAGGTCGCGCCCGAGGCAAGCGAGTCCTTGATCGAAGCGATCAGCGAGTCGGTCGCGTTCTGAGTCTGAACCCAGCGGATGCGGACCTCCTGGAGGAGCGAAGGCCGGGTCGTGTACTTGGTGTCGTCGACGCCCTGGTCGCGGAGGTAGGCGCGAAGGCGGGCGTCGGGCCAGGTCAGGTAGCCGGGGGCCGCAGCTGACGAGTGGTACTTGTCCGAGATGAGCTTGATGGCGTCCTCACGGCGGAGCTGGGCGTCCGACTTGATGTCTGCGAGAGGGAAAACGAGAGGGGCGTCAGTCAAGGATGTGCGAGAGAAGGCGGGAGAAGTATAAGGACGAGACGAACACTCGTGCTCGACGAGCCACTGGCGGATGTCCGAGTCGGACCAGGCGCTGAAGAGGGTCGACTTGGCGGTCGGGTAGTGCTCGGCGAGCAGCTTCTCGTACTTCTCACGCGAGAGGTCGGCCGCATCCTTGATGATGTCGTGCTCGACCAGCCACTGGTGGAGCTGCGATGTCTCCCACGAGTGCCAGACCTTGTCCTCAACCGTGAAGTAGTTAGCCTTCATCTTGTGGAGGAGGTCATCGCGGGTCGCCTCGACGGGCGTCTTGACGACGCCGTGGGCCTCGAGCCAGTGGCGGATGTACGAGTCGGACCACGAGTGGTAGACGGCCGCCTGCGAGGCGAGGAAGGGCTTCTCAATCTTGGAGAGGAGGTCGTCCCGCGTAGCCTGGGCGTGCGTCTTGACGAGACCCTTGTCCTCGAGCCACTGCCGGAGCTCGCTGTCAGACCAGGTCGAGTAGATGTAGTCCTTGGTGTTGACGGGCGCGTTCAGGATGGTCGAAGCGATCGAGCCGGCGGCGGACGAGGCAGCCGAGGGGTTGTAGCCAGCCTTCGAGAGGGACGAGGCAGAGGCGGCGGCGGCCTTGGAGAGCGACGAGGCTGACTTGGACGCAGCCGAAGGGTTGTAGCCGGCCTTGGAGAGCGAGGAAGCCGAAGCGGCGGCGGCCTTGGACGCGATTGATGCAGACTTGGATGCCTCGCTAGCGAGTGACGAGGCAGACTTAGAGGCCCAAACGGAAGCCGAGGAGGCCGACTTGGAGGCAATCGAGGCCGACTTGACAGCCTCAACCGAGAGAGACGAGGCCGAGGCAGCGGCTTTACCCGAAAGGGAGGAGCCGGCCGACGAGAGGCTCGAAGCGGCGACTGATGCGTCGGAGGCGACCGACGAGACCGAGGCCGAGACGACCGAGGCAGTGTAGGAGCCCTCGGTTGACAGCGACGAGGCGGCGCTGGCAAGGCTCTCGGTCGCCTGGTACCAGGGCGAACCGTAGATCGCCTGCGAGGCGGCAACGTACTTCTGCTTGGCGGCCGCGCGCATCTGCTCCGGGGTCGACTTGGGCGACACAACGCCGGCAACGAGCAGGTACTCGCGCAGGTCAGACTCAGACCAGCTGAAGGGGAGGAGGCAAAGCGATCAAGTCAGCTTTCACATGCTTGGGCAGACTAACTAGACGGAAAATTAACAGGATGGGACGCACGTGTCGATAGCCTTCTCTGATAGGGCGGCGTAGACACCCTGAGCATCGCCGACGGCACGGCCCGTGTAGTGCAGGCCGGCATCGAAGGCATTCTGGGCCATCTTCACACTGGAAAGGGGGGGATGGAAGAAAAGCGCGTCATCGCGTCAGCGCTTGGGCGCCGAAGGTCTAGTTGAGCGAGAGCACTAGGGAGGGACGGACAGCTCATCCCGCGAGGGCGTGTTGGCGGGTACCTGCAGGTTCTTCTCCTTGAGGTAGGTCGTGAGCGTGTCGACGTCCCACTTTGAGTAGTCGGCTGGAAGGTACGGGGAAAGTTCAGCCATCGGGAGCAAGCGAGAACGGAAGACTGAGAGATGGCGCGCGGGCCGCCTCCTGCCCGAGAAATCGGGACGCACGCTTTGGGTCCTTGTGGAACCAGTTAGCCTGAGCCGAGCCAGCAAGGGCCGTGAGCGAGAGGGCGGTGGCGAGCGAGAGCTTCATGATGGGGCCGTCAAAGAGAGAGAGAGAGGAGAGGTGGGGGTCGGGAGAGCGAAGACGACGAGCCAGGCCCGTGCGTTTTGGGCCTTCGCTGACGAGCGACGAGGCGCGCGCGCCGGTGACGTATTTCACTCTCGCGGGGCGGCAGCCTCGGCCCGCGAATCCCTGCCAGCTTCCGGGGCGCACTGCGCGCGACGCAGCTAGCCTGCTGGCTCGGGTGCGGCCATAGCGTCAAGGGGAATGGAGGAAACTAAAGACGGCGCAGCAATTCTTCGCCATAACAGGGAAAGGCTCCAGCTGGCTCTGCCGGAATCAGCGTGCCTCGCATGTTCTGTCCTTCACCCCGAGATTCAAACAAAAGTCAAAGCGTAATGAATTGAACGCGCTGCAACATTAGAACGCAACGACCTGGCCGAGCCCGAGCGTCCTACCCTTGCGGAAGACAAGGTCAGTGATGGCGACGTCCTGGACGCCGAGGCCAACCTGCGAGCGAATGAGAGGGCAAAGGGGTCAGATAGGTCAAGGGAGCGCAACACGCTCGCAGGCTTTCGAGAAGACTGACCGACTTCCAAACGGTCAAGTCAGCGTCCTCCCGCGTTTCGATGTCTGCCTTTCCTAGCGAGCCAATCTCGACGAGCTTGCCCTCGTAGCCTTTGAGCTCGCCCGCCTCTGCTCGGCACTCGTCGGCGCCGTCGACGTAGACGATGCCGCCGGTCCTGCTGGCGAGCAACTCAGGCGCGACCTCGCGCATGTGCGGCTTGTACGAGCCGATGAGCGAGATGTGCGTCCCTCGCCGAGGCTGCGTCGCCGGGAAGAGGGGCTCAGTCGAGGGCGTGCTGTGGATGTCGACGAAGGGTTGCGCCAGCCGGTCAGCCGACTATCTGCAGGCTTCGAGACTGTAAAGAGATCCGTACCAGCAGAGGATGAGGTCGGCATTGTGCACGGCCTGGCCGCGATCGTAGCCTTCGACGCATGAGTGCTCAATCTCGACGTTCGGGTGCAGCGCCTGCAGCCGGTCAAGAACCGCCTTGGTCCGGGCGTCGAGCGAAGTGTGCGACGGCCGAGCGATCAAAGCGAGGTGAGCGAGCGATGGGAAGAGCAGGAGATGGAGATGAGAGCTGCAGGTGGGAAAGAGGTCAGTCTCTTGGACCAGGAAGGGAGACAATAACGCCCACAAGTGACGCACTGCCAGAAGGCCTGGACGCCCGAACCAAAGACGACAATCTTCGTCCGACCCTCGCTCTTGCCTAGGATAGTCCTACTTGCGACCGCGCTACCCGCTGCCGTCCTAACTCCGGTCAGCTCGCCGGCGTTGATGAGGCCGGCGACCTCGCCTGTCTCGCTGTCGAGGACGACTGTCGATCCCGGCAAGCCGCGGGCGGCGATCTCGGCCGGCGCAGAGGGTCCTGGGATCGAGACGATCTTACACGTCGGCGGAAGCCCAGCAAGAGCTGCCGGCATGAAGAGGGTCGTGTGATTGCTGAGGGCGAGCGAGATGCGAAGCGGCGTCTGCACGGCGGCCGGCGAGGAGGATGGACTTGCGTTGCTGGCCGAGGCACGGGCAGCTGAGAAGGCTTGGAAGGCAAGCTCTTGGCTGTTCAGGAAGTCGTCGAGCGAAAGCTGATTGAGCACTGATGAGACGTCGGCCGAGGAGAAGACCGTGACTCCTTTGCCGGGCGGGTCAGCGTCCCTCGAAGAGGGCTTGCAGAACGCAGCAGCGGCGGTCGGAGCGGCAGGGACTGCGGACGATGAGGCTGGCGTGGACGGCCGCGGGGTCATCGGTGGCGTCGGACGCTTGAGCTCCTCCCAGTCGAGTACAGATGAGACGGTCATGCTGGAAGCAGCAGTATGGGATAGAAGGAGGGAAGAGCTGGAGCGAGAGAAGGACGAGATGGCGGTCGGAGCGGTGCAGGGTCGGAGCTGACCGGTCGCTCTAAGGGCCCCCGCGCGATCCCTCTCCTGAGGTGATCTTGTGACTCTTCGCTTTTGCTCGAAAGATCAAGATGACAGAAAGCAAGCAATACACGGTGCGCATCGTACATCGCATGGAAAGGAAGAGCCTAGTCGCTACACGTGGTCATTCGCGCCCTCTGCAAGACCAGCCTGCCGCCTTACTGCTTGCTGGGCTTGTCCTTGGCTCCCTCCGCCAGAACGTCCTGCCCCTTAAGAGCCTCCTCGATCTTGATGCCCGCCTTGCCCGTCTGGCCACTGTGGCCCTTACCACCCGCTTCCTCCCAGGCCGTCCCCCGGGTCGACGTCAGGTTCTCGCCATGGCCGAGCTTGGCATCCTTGGGTGCATCACGCGTCGCCTGCGCCGATAGGTGGTCCGCCGTCGACTGCTGGGCGGCGGGCTCGGGCTCATCCGGGTGATCCTGAAAGATTGGCCCGTGTCTTCATCAGCTACAGTACTGGAGTCTGACCAGATGATACTCGAGACGAACGGATGAGACGGCCTAGGAAAGAGGAGGGATATGGTTGTCAGCACAAACTCCCCTCCAACAGCAATGGCGCAGTTGCGCCGCCAGATTGGCCGGGCTAGCGCTCCTCTCCGCTGAGAGCGCATCGACGTCACCGACCAACCGAACGCACCTGCTTGACCTTGTCCATCATGCCCATCCATCGGGCAGAGGCCGGAGCGAGACGGGCGGCAACGAGCTGCTGCCGGGCGGCGGCGATGCGGGGGGCCGAGAGGATCGAAGCGCGGAGGAAGGACATGCTTGCTGCAGAGTGAGTGGCGAGGCGACTACAAGGGGTTGCTGAGGTTCTGAGTGATGGTTAGCGATCAGCAAGTAGCTCCCGGGGAGCAGTCGTCCTGTTGGAGAGATCGACCGCCGATGGCGGAGCGACCAGCCGAGGCCTCTGACGCACCTCCTCGCACCCAAGTCATAACCCTGTATGGGGTCGCTCACGCCCATGTTTTGCCCCACCACGACCCCGGCCTCGCCCTACTGCCCCGCGCTGTCCGGTAAGGACCGAGGGCATCAGCCGGCGGCGGCGCCATCGCCCGCGGGCGCGGAGAGCACGTCGTTTATGGGCTGAAGTCGTAGCCCGGGCGAGTTGGCTGCTCAACGCTCACCCGAATCCATCCTTCTCCTTTACTTTTCTCATCCCCTAATTTCTAGCAATGTCTGACAGCACCGTCGCGCCCGGAAGCAAGGCGCGTATCTCATCCCCTCGTTCGCCTGTTCATCGGCCTCTCTGGCCAGTCTGGCCAGTTGCCGGGCAACTCCGAAGCTCGTGCTTCGTCGAAGGGCGGGAAGCAAAGACCGTCGGAGGGTCAAAGGGCGCCCGTATGCGCAGGCCACTCTGGTGCATGCTCTACTGTGCCATAGTGTCGACAAAGTCGCCCCTCTGGCGTGTCGGATATGGCCTTGCGTCAGCTTTCGCCCTGGCGAGATCTTTCAAGCACAGCAATGCTCGACCCCAACCTGCCTGCGATTCAAGGCTAACCTGCTCACCCACCTGCTTACCTTAGGTTCTCGTCACCGGCGGCTCCGGCTTCATTGGCATCTGGGTGCGTCGCCTCTGTTGCAGTGGTCACGATGGGCACGGAGAGCTGACCGTCAGCGCCTCTCTTACAGGTTGTCAAGAAGTTGGTCCGCGACGGCCCGACGTCTTTGCCCTAAACCTGCACTGATGCGACGTACTCCCGGCAGATACCTCGACGCCGGCTTCAAGGTCAAGACGACCGTTCGCTCGGCTGCCAAGGTCTGTCCGCAGTCGAGCGCTTATGTGGCCATGCGCATGTTTTGACCCGCCCTTGATATTCGGAACGGCCCAGGGCGAATACATCAAGAAGCAGTTCGAAGGTCAGCCGATCGAGTACTGTATCGTTGAGGATATCGGCGCGCCCGACGCGTTTGACGAGGCTGTCAAGGGCGTTGAAGCCGTCGCTCATACCGTGCGTATAGGCGTCAGCCGAATCAATGCTGCGGAAGACGCTTACCTACTGATTCTTCAAACCGCTTTCGCAGGCTTCACCTTTCCACTTCAACGTCTCCGACCCCGAGGAGCTCGTTCGTCCCGCCGTCGACGGCACGGTCGGCATCCTCAAGTCGATCACTAAGAATGGCAAGGATGTCAAGCGCGTCGTCATCACCTCGTCGGTCGCCGCCATTCAGGAGCCGCGGAAGGCTCCCGACGCCTACAGTGCGTGTTAGGTCTCTACGCTTGCCGATAAATCCTCTGGCTGATCAACTCCTCTCTTGCTGCTACAAGCCGAGGCCGACTGGAACAGGGTACGTTTTTGCGACAACAGATGCTGCGGGATGAGATGGGTAATTCCCGTAGTCGCTAACCCTCTGAGCCGACGCTTCCACCTGCGCAGTACTCGATCAAGGACGTTGAGGAGAAGGGCAAGGATTGCAACAAGATTCATGCGTATCTCGCCTCAAAGAGCTACGGTCGGTCTGACTTATCTCTGTCCGCGAGCAAGTTTGCCCAGTGTCTGATTCGCCTGCGCCTCCCACCCACAGCGGAGCGTGCCGCCTGGGACTATGTCAAGGAGCACCCGATCCCGCTCGTTACCTGCTGCCCTCCTCTCGTCTTCGGACCAATTCTTCACGAGGTCGACAAGCCCGAGAACCTAAACACCTCGGTCGCCATCTTCTACGACGTCATGGCCGGCAAGAAGACCGAGTGCGCCTAGCTCGGTTTCACTGAGCCTGCGGGTGTTCTCGCTGACGAGAGCTTTCCTCCGGTTTCCACTCAGAGCTGACCTGCCCGGCGGAGGAGGAGGCGACTGCATTGATGTCCGCACACGTGAGTCCAGACTGTGATGGCTCCCTTGGGTCGCGCCGCAAGCATCTGATCCAAGTACCCCCTCTACGCCGCAGTTGCCGACGCTCACGTCCTCGGCCTGACGATCCCCGAGGCCGCCGGCAACCGCTACATTATCAGCCAGGGTGCGTGCCTCACTCGACGCATCGCTCGGCGATGATTATTGACTTCTCTTCCGCAGGCCCCTTCTCGACTGCCGAGCTCTGCGAGGTGGTTCTCAAGATTGCGCCCGAGACGCCGAACGTCCCCAAGCCCGAGGCCGGTTCAGTTGCTTTCTGGAAGGACCACAAAAATGTCGTCCGGTCCGACGGCAGCAAGGCTGAGCGCGAACTCGGCATCAAGTACAAGACGGTTGAGGAGACGGCGACCGACAGTACGCCCCTTATCGTCTATCGCTCTGGCTGGGTGCCGCTTCTGACACCCTGTCCTCCTTCACGACTCGCCAGTGTACAACAGCCTCAAGGCCAAGAACTGGTGACTGCCGGGAGCAAAATTGTGAAGAGAGGGCGGATGCATGATCCTCCTTCGGAACTTCACAGGCAATGGAAGGCTGCTCGCGGAGCCGGAAATGAAAGGCTCCGACACCCGTCGACAAGCGGGTGGCGTCTTCTACTGAGTCCGACCTTCGCAGTGGGCGACGTGAAGACAACGACGATCGCCCTCGGGTTCAGCATCCGGTGATACGTGAACAACTGGAGCCGGCCGGGGGTTCCGGGCACGAGGGAGTGTTGATCGACAGGGGGAAGGGCTTCTGGTAGAGGTAGTTGAATTGTGAGGAGATCAAGAGATTGACAGCAGGGCGAGCATGTACGTGCTACGCCACGAGGAAAGGGGGAGGCAATGCGACGAGAACCGATAAGCGCAGGGTGCGGGAGGAGTGGGCGCAAGGCAGCTGGCGACGGGAGGCGCTGTCTGGTCAACGTGGCATGCGCAGAGATAGGGGCGGCGCGATTCAGAGTTTGCTGCGCCGCTCCGACCCTAGATCCGGCCGGACTGTCGCCAAACGAGGCCCCCTCGTTGGACAGGGCCCAAGTTGCAGCAGCTCCTGCCTTCCGTCTATCGCCCATCTCGCCTTTCTCCCCCTCTGATCAACGCGGCCGGCTCTGGCGAACGACGCTCTACGCCATCTCCGGCAGCCAGCTCGAGCCGCACCCTCTACCCCGCGTCCGCGTCCCTTACCCCGCAACACTCGGCCAGGGCGGGTCAGCTTCTCTTCCGGGAGCAGGCCGCGACGATGGCCTCCGACCCAGCTACCGCCTCTCACCAATCCTCCTTCTCCTCGCGCTCGTCACCACGCCAGCGCCGGCTCGGATCGCTAACGCCTCTCCGCTCGCCGTCGCCGCCGCTCGCGCTTTCGTCGTCGCCACCCTCTTTCGCCGGGGCTGCCGCCGCCGCTGTCAACTCAGCTCCGACTTCGCCAGGCGCAAGCACCCACTACGCAGCCGGTCGTCGACACTCGCAGCCTTCTCTCGGCCTCGACTTGCTCTCTGGACCCAGCGGTGGCGGCCTAACTGCAACCAACCAAGCCCTTGCTAGCGAGCCGTCCGGCCCTTCGAGTTACAAGACGGTCGACGACCGGCGAACCAGGTTCGTCCGAACTCTGACGTTGACCCAAGGGCATCGTTGTCGCGCCAACTTGGCCTGCTTCGTTACTCCGAGAACTCTGAAGGGCTGATCTGTGACTGTTCGTCGATTATCTCGCGTCAGCAGCAGCAGTAGCAGACGCGTACGGTCGCATTCGTCCACTCTGACGCCGGTCGGCTCCTTCACCTTTCACGCTCCGGTTGTCACAACGTCCTCTGTCACTCCTGCTGGTGCCTCAGACGCTGCTGGCGCCTCTCAAGCCGCCCCCATCTCACTCGGCCGACCGCTTCAGGCCTCTCCTACGCACTTTGGCGGGCCCGTTCAAGCGTCCTCGCAGCTGCTTCTGCAGCACTCCCCGCAGCAACCCACCTCGTCTTTAGCTTCTCCGACGGCCCATTATTCGAGCATCTGGCAGCCTCCGGTAGTTCGACAGCCTTCCAGCAGCCAGCCGACTGCGACCGTCAACTCCTCCCCTGGCTTGACTAGTAGCCCGCCTGGCCACTACTCACTCGGATTCACGCCGACTGGACCGCACGCGCCGAATCCTGTGCGGCCGAAGCCACGGTATGTAAGCTCGTCTCTCACTGGATCAGGTTGCCTCTGTACCGTGACGACGGCCGGGCTGATATCTTTCTGCCTACGCTGTAGGTCTCGCAACAGCTCGAGCAGCTCACTCAGCACACTAGCCCGCCGCTCGACCAGAGGCACAACCCCGCCCTCAAGTTCAGTTTTGCTCCCGTCTGCCTCGCCGCCGGCTACCTTCGAGATCGCGTACCCGACAGTCGACCTCAACCCGCCGGTGGCGCCGTCCGTTTCTCTTGGTTCCTCGCCCTTACTTTCCCTCACTGCGCTGCACAGCTCGCCTCGCCTCTCGCAGCTATCGCCAGCCCTTCACCAACCATCGCAGCCGACGTACGCTGCACCCGTCGCGCGCACCAACTCGCTTCCGTCAATTTACCCCTTCCCGCTTGGCTTCTCGCCTGTCTCGCAGCCATTCCCGCTTCGCGCTACAACGACGCACATGGAAGGGCCTCACCAAATAGACATGCTCGGCCTCCATGACCAGGAGATCCCGGACGAGGCACCACCGTCGTACGATGGGCCGCCGCTGGCCTCGTCAGCTTCGCATCCAAACCTTGGCGTCGCTCACCCTTTCTACTCGCAGTCGCCGGCCGAGCTTGACCTCGTCATCCATCGTCAGCAGGAGCATGAGCGCGTCCAGCAGCACCATCATCAGCACGCGCGCCATGCGTCGGAAGGCCGGCAGGGCGTGCGGAGCAACCAGCCAACGCCGAGCCACTCACGGCGCAACTCCTTTGATGGCTACTCGGACGCGAGTGAAACAGAGGGCGAGCGCGGCGGGCTCAAGTTCACGACGTCAGCCTCCTCAAATGGTCGTCGGCGGAACCGGGTCGACCTGTCAGGTGCGGGCCGGGCCCGACCGGGTGGCGGCATGTCTTCTTCAAGCAGCATTGGCGCGTCTGGCAGCGGCAACAGCGCCCTTGGCCTTGCCGGGCTCGGTCGGCAGGGCGCCGATGGGCTTGGAAGAGGCGAGAGTGGGTTGCGACCTCGCCGGCCATTGCTCGACACAGCCGAGAGCGGACTCGACATCAACATTCTGAGCACGGACGGCGAGGAGCCGGTTTGTACTCACGTCCACTTTGACTCTCGCATAGCAGGGCCATCTTGTCTGACCGCTTTATCATCCCCTTCCGTGCAGCTTCCGACATCCCTCCTTCGGCCACCGCCGCGACCTCCATCAAGGCTGGCTCAACTTATTGAGTCGTTGCCACTCATCATGGCGCTTCGATTGCTGTCGACCGTCCCAGCTGCGATCGGAACGGCCTTCCTTATCGGCCGCGCTCTGGGAGGCGTTGGTGTTGAGGGCGGGATCGACGACAGTCGAGAGGACGGCAGCCGGCGCGAATGTGTACTCGCGATCTTTTGGGTGCGTCCATCCAATGTTCTGTCCGTGGCAATGTAATCAGCTGCTGAAATCCCTGTTGCCTTCTCAAAGACACTTCTTACGGGCATGCAATGCTTCCTCCTGACCTCCGGCTTGACGCGGCGCTGGCTGGCCTATTACTCGCTGCCCTCGACGCTGCTCCGGCTGCTATCGCTCCAGTCAATTTGCTGGCCGGCGACGTCGTTGACACTCAAATTTGTCGGGCCTTCGCGTCCACTCATCGGATGGATCCTTATCGGCACGACGACGAGCCTCAGTAATACGATTCGGATTTGGGTGACGAGCAACATCGCCACTTTCCCGCGCTCGGGCGGCGGCAGCGGCAATGGCCGGACACATCGCGGCACGCTCAGAGAGGCGCTCAGCGTCGCTAATGAAGACATCCGCTACGCCTCGCGCTCGCTCCTGTCGATTGTCACCGGTGGAAGCGGCGATGGTATTGACGAGTGGGACGGCAGCAGCGTTCCACCCCCTGCCGCCGGTGGCATCGGCACCGCCCGACCAGGCAAGACGCTGAACAAGGGCGTCGTCAGGACGAAACGGCGGATGGACTGGCGCAGTGTCATCCGGCAAGTTGTCTGGCCGTGCCTGTTTTGTTATTGGCTGACAGCTTGGTTCCTCGTACGTCCCTTTCCTCTGAGGCTGGATGTTCCAATTGAGTCTGACGACTGCATTTCTTTTGCCATCCCCCAGCTTCTCGAGCGCGACGCATCACGTCGACAAGATGGCAGAGCGGCTGGCTTCGGCCATTGAAGATAAAGGGTCGCCCCTGACCTCTTCTCCTGTACAATAGACTGGCCGCGCACTGAGCGGCCGATAATGAATCTTGACATTTCTGAACTTCGACTCGGACCGCCGGCTTTCTGACGAGCTTAGTGATCAGGTTGGAGACGATGGTATGCTAGCGGACGGTAGGGTCGACAACGGAGAGGGAAGAAGAGACAGACTTGCATGGGAGTATGGTGCGCAACGGGTGTACTAGATGAGTGGGAGAGGGCAGGACTACAACGGCGACAGCGACTGCTAGAGGAGATGGCCCAATGTGAGAGAGGTGCGAGAGAGAAGCAGAGAAGAAGCAAAAGGGCAGGTCTAAGACGCTCAGGCCGCCGGCACGGGCGTCACCTCAGGCGCCTGTTCAACGACTGGAGCTGAAACCTGAGGCACCTGTTCGGTCGACGGGCGAAGGGCAAGTGGCGGTGCCGACGGCGGTGCGTCCGAAGGCGACACGGCCATTGGGGGTGGGCTGATGGGCGGCGCCGGTGAAATCTTGGAGAAGCCGCCGAGAGCAAATCCGTTGCCGAGAGCGTCCGTCACGGAGATGGTCGAAAGTGAGCGCAGGAGCGGCCGGACGAGTGAGTCGCCCGAGGCCGAGTGGTGGCGCGAGCGCGGCGGGCGGATGACGCCGTTGCCGTCGGACGACGAAGGGGCGGCGGATGTCGTTGCGTTGGCAGGGCTGCCGTGGCTCGCACCGCCTGGTAATCCAGCGGCCGTAGGCGAGGGCGTGAACGTGAGCGACGTTGGCCGACGGCCGAATGGGTCGAAGAAGCCAGACGACGGTCGACGGTGAACGGACGACCGAGAGCCGGAGCGCGAGTGCGCGCCAGGCCGGACCGAGGCAAGACCAGCCGAGAGCGGCGCGGCAAAGGACTCTGGGTGCGGCGAAGAAGGGCCAGACGAGACGCCACGGAAGTAACTAGGTGAGACCGAGCGCGACATCGGCGGCTGGGGGGGCGGCTGATGGAGAGGGTCAACCTCATTGACCGTGTGCTCCGGTGAGTGAATCGCCGGTGCTGTGACGGAAGAGCCTCCATCATCGGTGCCCGACGCGCCGCTCTGCTCTTCGGCCGCCGCGGCCGAGAGCATATCCGACACGTAGCGCGAGCCGGCCGGCTCGCCAGGGTACATGGGCGACTCGCCTGAGACTAGGAGGGCGTGCTCGCCGCCCTCGCGGTACTCGGCCTCGGTCCACGGCGGATCAAGCTCGTCGACCGCACGGACCTCGGCTCGGAACTCGTTGACCTCTTTCTCAATCGCGTCCCGGAATTCGTCAATCTTGGTCAAGCCCTCGACTTCGACCCACTTATCGAACGGAACCGAGCAAGACGGCTCGTCTGACTCGTCGTGGTACGAGGCAAGGTACGGGTGTTCAAGGGCCTCGACGACCGAGATGCGTTTTGCCGGGTCAAAGATGAGAAGTTTGGCCAGCAAGTCGAGCGCTGATAAGGGCAAGATGGGATGATAAGGTGAGCGACGCCCTGTAGAATGAATGAAGTCTCTATACGACAGCGCGACTGACCAAGCGGGTCCGCCTCGGGATAGAGTGTTGCAAAGTCGACGGGATCGACCCGGGGGAGCGAGCGGATGTACTTGCAAGCCTTGTCACTGCCGACACGTGTCAAGGTTTCATCATCCGGAGTGCCGAGGACAGAGAGAATGAGGTTAAGCTGGTCGACATAGCTGAGAGCCGGCAGCACGCGTGATCAGCTAGGCGAAAATATGCCTACTATGAGCGGAAATGACAAGTAGGACACACTCCTTGCCCTTGAAAATCGGCTTGGCCCCGAGGAGCTCGGCGAGGATACAGCCGATGGACCAGACGTCGATCGCGGTCGTGTAGCGCCGGTAGGAGAGCATGATCTCAGGCGCACGGTACCAGCGTGTGGCGACGTACTCGGTCAGCGGCGAGCCGGCCGAAGCGTCGCCGCCCATCCCATCTGGGTAGAAGCCCCGCGCGAGGCCGAAGTCGCAAATTTTTAGCTACAGACGGTAAGCAAAACGACGTCAGCGGCCATGCGCAACGGGAGAGATATGTGAATTGTCGCACCTCGCAGTCGGCATTGACGAGGACATTGCCTGGCTTGATGTCGCGATGAAGGACGTGGGCGGAGTGAATGAACTTCAAGGCAAAGCTCAGATTAGCCGGGCTGCTGTAGTGGTTCTGACAAGTTAAAGGGCACTACGCACCTTCATGCCCCGGAAGAGCTGGTACATAAAGTACTGGACGTGTGAATTGGAGAGGAGCTGGCCGGAACGGATGATCTGGTGTAGGTCGGCCTCCATCGGCTCCATGAACATGTAAACCTCGTTGTAACCTGAGTGAACGATGTCGAGGTCGATCAGACCGGTGATCTGTGGCACAGATGAACAATCAGCAGGCTGTAAGATAGTGCGAAGCGACAATCAAACCAGATGGCGTACATTTTCGTGGCTGGCAAAGTGCCTTAGCAGGGTGATCTCGCGCAGCGCTCGACGGGCGAGGACGACCTTGTCGAGCACCCGTGTAATCATCTTGATTGCGATCGTCTCGCCCGAGATCTCATCCTGGGCCGAGACGACGAGGCCGTAGGCGCCCTGGCCGAGCTCTACAGGCGAGCAAGCGACGGTGGGGTCAGCCTTAAGTGGCCTTGACGATCACAATGAGCCAGTGTAGGAGCAGAGACGTACCTCGGACGAGCTTCCACCGCTTCTCGACGTGGAAAGGCCGGCCGAGGCAGAGGAAGCTGTGGTAGCCTCTGCGGTCGAGGCTGCGCTCGCTAAGAGGATGGTCACTCCCCTCGCCGTCCAGCCCGCCCGCAGCATCAACGTCGAGGTCGTTCGCTTCTATGCATAGCGTGTCGATGCCATGCTCGTTGGCGCCGAGTACACCTGTCTGCTGACCCTGTGCCGACGCTGCCTTGGCTTGCCGAGCAGCCTGAGCCATGCCCTTGAGACCAGCCCGGACCGGAGGCTCCGAGCCGCCCGTCGTGGTCGATTCGGCGGCTGAAGCGGAACCACCGCCGGCATCGGAGGCGGCCGATGATGAGGCCTTGCCTCCGCCACCGACCGTGCCAGACGAGGTCGTCGTCGGTGCGGTCGTGGTCGACAGTGAAGCCGTCGAGGTCGACGGTTGAGAGTGGGCTGGCGTCGAACCGACCGACAGCATTGAGGGGCCGCTCTGGCTGTCTGTCAATGAACGACGATCATCATCACCGACGGATGAGCTCGGTCGACGGCTATCATTGCCAGCCGGCGTCGGCGAAGCGGGGCCTGGGACGGACGCCGAGCCTACAGACGCTGCTGCTCGTCGTGACGAGGATGAGGTTTTACGCTCCAGCGAAGGCCGGGATACAGCGCCACCGCTTGTCGGTGACAGCGCAGTCCGTTCGCTGCTCAAACGAGTATCCACCTCATCCGAACTCGAGCGGCCGCCCTCGCGGCTGTCTGCGTCGTTCTCGTCAGACTCCTCTCCTGCCGAGTTCCAGCCGTGCTTGAGCGGATGAGAGCCCGGCCCGCCGTCGTGGCCAAGACCGCCGCCAGATGAGGCGTCGCTGCCGTCATTGGGCGAGTTATTGCCACTCCCGAGCATGCGGTTCACGCCGCCGCCGACGTAAGAGCCAGCAGAGAGAAGTGCCCGCTCGAGCAAGGATGAGGTACTCGCGCTAGATGATGCCGACCGGAGCATTAGTGGGTGTTGGGCGTGACCATGGCTGCCGCTGGCGCTGCCACTACCAATGCTCTCTCCATCGACCAGGCTCGAGCCGAGGTGAAAGCGAGGGTCTGACGGTGTCGGCGAGGTTGGCTGCGAAGGTCGCCGAAGGCCGTGCGTCGGATGAGGGGTGCCGGGCATGATCCCGGAGCAAGGCCTGGTCTCTCGCGCAGAAAGGCTGCGAGAGCTGGGTTGAGTTGAGCTATCGGCCGGTTGGGGTGAACGGAAGCAGACTGAGAGCTGGGGCGAAGAGGGGTTGAAGCGACAAGCGAGAATGATTAAACGTCAGCGTCGCGTACCTCATGGTTACCGAGAACGAAGATAC
Source organism: Cystofilobasidium macerans (assembly GCA_014825765.1). Taxonomy (NCBI): domain Eukaryota; kingdom Fungi; phylum Basidiomycota; class Tremellomycetes; order Cystofilobasidiales; family Cystofilobasidiaceae; genus Cystofilobasidium; species Cystofilobasidium macerans. The sequence continues at coordinate 103,058 of MVAP01000028.1, read as the reverse complement.
TCCGTGAGTCAAATCGCTATCCGTTTTCAAGCCGGTCTACGGGCAGCAAGGCCGGTCGAACGACCGCTCGTCCGCCAAACCTCATGCTTGGGGCCTCGGCGCATTTACTCGGCTCACTTCCGGGCTCGTCGAAAGACAAAGAGCAGCAGTCCTCTGCGAGTGACCTGAGAGCAGCTCTTCCTGCCTCTGGCACGGCCAGAAGTACCAGCCGGAAGGTTGTGCAGCCGTCAAGGAGACCGGACCGCTGAGCAGCAGCTTCTCCGGCAGCAGCTGGCGGTCCTGGCTCCGCATGCCCCTGAAGTGACTCCCCGCTCAACATCGGTCGTCATGAGGCTCTCCAGGTCTGTGGAACCGTTGACGCGGACGAAGGATATATGATTCGGGACGAATGGGCGAAGACGAAGGGCCTAGGAGAGGGCGGCTCAACGAACAAAGAGGCCGAGAGGGACGCACGAGGGCAGGCGGGCGGGCCTAACGCGGGTTCAGCCTTGGGCGGGGGGTCGTCGAAAAGGCGAGGGGCTTTCGGCGTTGGCAGAACTGCGGTTGGTAGACCTGTTGGGTCTGCGACGGGTCTTACGAGACGTCTGATGGAGAGAGAGACAGAGAGGAGGTGGGGTCTGTCGAGAGGAGGCTGGCTACAAGCACTGCTGGCGGGGCTAGCCAGAAGGCGACCGACCGGCGACGCCGCCGCCGGCGACCCGAGGCGGCAGCGGCAGTTGAGGCGGCGCGGGCGCGCGACCTAATTGTTCTGGGCCCTCGCCGGAATACCGCTGCGAGAATGTGTGCCTGCGGCGCAGCCGATGTCGTCGCGCAAGGTTTCGACCGGCCTCCTCGGCGGGCTATCACGTGCAGAACGCTTGTTCAGAGGCTGATGAGACCAGCAAGCCTTGCACGGCCGAGGGCTGAGGTGGTGGTCGGGACACCCATGTGATAGCGGACAGAGAAGGAGACCAACAGTGTTTGAGATCGAAGCGAAGCAGTGAGAGCGGTCGGAGCGTACAAGTCGAGACGCCGCGGCGCAGGTGGTACAACGGGGAGAAAGGAGGGAGGCGTGAGCCGAGAGCGCAAGGGAATTGGACCTCACAGACTGTCGCCCGGCTCGCTTTTTTGGTGAGAGGGGTGCTTGCGGCGGTGTACAAAGGGGGTAGAGTAGGAGGACTTCTGCTTGGATTACTGGCGGCCGGACGGATAGTTGTCGAGCTCGACCTCGTCGCCGCTCTGCAATGGACAGGGCGCGGTGGCGTCAGCGGCAGAGACGTGATGCGACAGCCGGACCAGGGACTAACCTCGCGGTGCTCGCCGACGCTCCGAAGGCCACGGCTACGCGATCGACTGCGGAGGCGAGTGATGTTCTCGTTGCCGCCCGGCTGACGGTAGCCAGTCTTCTCGGGCGCCTCGCTCGGGATGCCGCCGGCAAAGTCGACGCCGTTGGCCTTCTCCTCGTCGATCGCGTCATGCACGCGGACGCCCCGGCCGCGCTCGCCGTCGTGAATCGAGCGCACGCTCCGCTGCGAGACGTTGTCAGGCGGACCCTGGCTGCCCCAGAGCTTCTCCGACTTCGTGAAGACGGTGTCGGCCTCGCGGCGGAAGCCGACGTAGTCGGCCGCGAATTCGGCGTGTTCGGTGTCGTCCATGCCGACGATCTCGGCCTGCTCGGACGCGCGGAAGTGAAGGCCAGGGATCTTGTCGATGACGAACATGATGGCGTAGGTGACCTGGCGGGCGCAAGCAGCGAGGTTAGCGATTTATGCGAGATGCGAGTAGACGCGCGACCAAAGCAAGACGCACAACGAAGGTCCAGCCGAAGCCGACGCAAATCCACGCGACCTGAAGGCCGAGCTGGCGGAAGTTGCGGTCGAGCCAACCTCCAGGGATGGCGGCGTAGCCGTCGAGGTTAGCGATATGGGCCTGGGCGAAGATGCCGGTCAGAAAGGTGCCGCTGAAATTCGATCGGATAGACGTGTGTCAGTTAAGCGGCTTGGCAGGCGGTAGGTAGATCGGGCGGCGGCTCACATAATGCCAGACAGAGCGTGGCACGCGAAAATGTCCAGCGGGTCGTCGACGCGCATCGGCGCCTTGAGGCCGGTTGCCAAATTCGAGCAGAAAGATGAGAGGAAGCCTGTGGGAAGGAGGGCCACAATTAGCGGCGGGCGATCGCGGTGAGTAAGCAGCAAATGGCGACGCACCGACGAGAACCGCCGCGGGTGCGCCGACAAAGCCGGCAGCAGGTGTGATGGCGACGAGGCCACAGATGGCGCCGGTGCAGAAGCCGATGCACGACCACTTGCGCTCGAGCCGCCAGTCCATCACCATCCAGGTGAGACCGCCGACGGCGCCAGCGAGGTTGGTTGTGTAGATGGCCATGGCCGCGCGCAGGTTGGCGGCAAAGGTCGAGCCACCGTTGAACCCGAGCCAGCCGACCCAAAGGAGGACTGTGCCGAGGACAATGTGCGACACATTGTGCGGCTTGAAGAGGACCTCGCCGCCGCGCCGGGGACCGAGGAAGTACGAGTAGGCGAGACCAGTCACTCCGGAGGCAACCTCAATCGGGATCTGGAAAGAAGCGATGTCAGCTCGTGCGGCCTCTTTTGAAGACCCCCGCCAGCAGTCCGGCACTCACACCGCCGGCGTAGTCGAGGACGCCCCACTGGAAAGCCCAGCCGTTAGAGCTCCAGATCCAGTGAGCAAGCGGGCTACGACAGAACATCTGGTTAGCGCTGCGACGCCGGCGAGCTCAGTGGTCAAACTGTGACGCACTCATAGACGAGAGTCGTCCAAACGAAGGTGAATACCATCGCCGGCAGGAAGCGACTGCGCTCGGCCATGGCGCCGAGAGCGATTGCCGGGACGAGCGAGGCGAACATGGACCTGACCAGGAGATAGGATGAATAAGCCCGAAGGCCGTGAGGAGAGGGGCACCGGTCGGACGCACTGATAGATGGCAAAGACGAGCTCGGGGATCTTGTTGTTGGCCTCGCCGACGGGCAGTTCCAGAACCTTCATGAAGGCAAAGTTGCGAAGGTTGCCCCAGAAGAGGCCACCAGTCCGCGAAAAGGTGAGTGAAAAGCCCCAGAAGAACCACTGGAAGGTTACGACGGCCATGGCTGTGGCAGACGGTAGTCACAGGCGGCTTCAGTCGCTTGTCGGGCGGGCGCTGCGCGGCCTGAAGTAGCCGAGGCGTGCGGGCGAGCGAGATAATAGACGCCACGCACCACACATCGTCATGAACAGCAGACTGAGAGCATTCTTGCGCCGGACGAGACCGCTGTAGAGGAACCCGAGGCCGGGGATCATTAGGAACTGGAGGAGGGGGTGGAGGGCGGAGGGTGATAGCGTCAGCGGCAGGAAAGCAAGCAGGCGGAAGTCGCGCCGGCTTGCCCGGGGACAGAGACACGCTTTGAGCTCGGCAGGCAGACGGGACGTACAACGAGAGCCGAGCAGGTGAGGACCCAGGCAATGTCTCCCGGATCATAAGCAGTCACGACGCCCTCCGCGGTCGAGATGAGGTCCTGGAAGCAGAGGCCACAAGTCGTTGGAAATTCAGCCCGGGAACGCTGCGCAGGCGGCTTGAGGATGACAGCCGGCGGCGTTGTGAGAGATGAACGCACCGTTCCTCCAGTGTTGATGGCACCTGTTTCGCCATTGATCTGGCCGCTGCAGAAGAGCAGGGGAATCGCGAGAACATTCTTAGTGACATGGCCTGGTGAAAAGGAGGACGCGTCCCTCGAGGGAAGGTGGGGCGCACTAGGTGAGGTTGGGCATCGCGGGCACGAGCGAGGGAGCGGCGAGCGGCGAGAAGAGGGGGGAGGCGGTCGACGCGCGAGAGCTTGCTCTTGAGGTGTATGGGGACGCCGCACTGAAGAGGGAGGAGAGAGAGGATGTTGGTCGTCAGGAGTCAAGACGCTGTGAAGCAGAAGGCCGGCCCGTTTCCGCGCGCCGGCATCGGAGGGAAGAGGCAAGATAACGATTCAAGGACGTTTCCAATTGATTGCGGGGCTCAGGACCCGCTCTTTTGGCCCGAGGACTCGTCGGAGCGCCGAGAGGAAGTGGACAGCCTCGCGCCAGCCGGAGAGGAAACGACTGCTTTCTGCTTTTCGAGAATACGCACGGGTCTTGGGACAATTGACTTCGGACGTGAGCCCTGAGCAAGGTCGGCCTGACGGTCAGGGAGCGTTGGCGCGTGCTTGGTAGAGTCTGAGGTCGGAGGCAAGCGTGTTTGGAGCGCCCCTCAACAAAGATCGATGGCCGCGCAGCCCGTTCTCGACTCTCACTTCTCTCCTTACCGCCAACCTACCTGCCTCCGCTCAGCGATGAGTATGGCCTACCTCCAAGAGAACGAAGCATACCGCTGGATTTGTCGCTCCGTCGGCCGCCATCGACGGGCCGGGTGACTGGGTTAAACTGGGAATAAAAGGCTGATTTCGGCCGCTGATCGCCCCTTTGATCGCCCAACCCTTCACCTTCCTCCTCGGCCCGTGGTCATAACTCAGGCGACGGCCTTCTGTTGATCGACCGAATGGAGGAGGGCAAGGAAAGGCGAGAGAAATGGCGAACCCAGCCAACGAATCCTCTTTTCGCGGCCGACCACCGTCCGGTCGCACAGCTCCTCTATCTAGTCCAGCCATCTGTCTAGCCAGATCTTGACCGTCGACCTTCCCTCCTGTCCCCTGACCGGTCTCCACCTTCTCTCGTTCAATCCAACCTTACCAATATGCCGTCAGATCTGTCGAGAAAGGGCGGCCTTCCTCAATTGGCCTCGCCCTTGTCCGCCAAGCCAGGTCGCAGCCAAGGCCGCCAAAGGACGCCGCCCCTGCTTAAGCTGGCCTTACTGGGCACCGGCCTCCTCTGCTTCGCGCTCTGGCACGTCGGGCCCACTGTTGGAGCCGCAGGACAGCTTAGCGGCACCGCTGGCCGTCTTTTTGATGAGCGCAGCTCTTTCGGTGCTATCAAGGCTCGTTCACAAGTAATCGTGCTCCCTTTAACTCATCTGACATTACCATGTGCCTCTACACAGGCCTTCGTCGAGCAGCGGGCCGGCTTTGTTCAGCCCAGCATCCTCGATCCATTTCTGCGCGAGCAGCGTCACCTTTCCACCGCTGTTGGAACTTCCCCTGCGTCGATCGAACGTGTCGACAAGCACAGCAACTTGAGAATGACGGCCGACCCTGGTGGTCTGCTAGTCAAGCACGATGGCTTGCATAGACAGACTCTGGGACTTTTCATGCTCTGGCCAAAGGATCTTGAGGCCTCGGCGACATCATCCTTGTGCGCTCAAGCTGTCTTGATCTCCCCCTTCAAGAACGCCGACTAAAGGGTTGTGGCGTCGCCCCAACAGCCTTTTGCGGAGTTACCTCTCCTCTCCTACGTCCGAGATTGCTCATCTTGTCGTCCTCGTGAAAGGCGACGCCGCGTTATGCCGCGAAATCTCGCGTTTCGTCCAGGCCGCCAGAATGGCCAGTGTCGATCTAACTCACGCGCAGGAACGCCGCCTGCAGACGGTCTGCCTCAGCGATTCCGAATGTGCGCCTACAACTTTCAACACTCACCGCGAGCCCGCCAGCTAATCCACATTGATCAATCTTTCAGGGTGGGAGCATCACAAGGACTACCTCTGCGCGGGCTGGCAGTGCTCATTCGAGGAGGAAGAGCGCGTCGTGCAGACGATGAGCACTCGAGACCGCGATGACCGTGTGAGTGCCCTCTTCCGTGAAAGCGTTCAACTCCTGACTGAACACGTATGTCTGCCCCATCCTGACCCTGCTGCAGAAGGACGAGCAACTTCGCCCAATCCGCGGCCTTGTTTTCGACAGCCTTTTGCCCGCCAACGTCAAGTGGTGGGGCTGGCTTGGCCACGACGTCTTCACCGGCAAGTGCGTCCGGCCCAAGAGCGTCGCCGATTGAGCGATTAGGTCGCTGATGTCGATCTGTAATGCCTAGTCTCGAGCGAACGCTCCCCTGGGACGTCGCCCATAACTTCGACGTCCTGATCCCGAACGGCGTTGCCCTTCACACCCCATCGCCCGTCGCACTTTCGTGCGTCCTTTCGGGACATGTGCACGCGAAGGATCAGCCCGCGCAGTTGATCACCCATCCTCTCGTCTCTTCACAGGCACGAGCTGGCACTATTCCAGCGCCGCGAGTCAACTGCAGGTCTCCTGCTCGGCTTCACCGCCTTCCAGAGCGTCGCCACATTTCTCGACGCCTCGCAGCCGACCCTATCCGGTGCGCACGCCCTACCCTTCCTCGCGGGCGCAGCACGCTGATGACTCTGCTATCTCGGCGACAGAATTTTCCAACTACCTCCTTGGATCGCTCGAAGCCTCGTTCCTGTCGTTTGAGGCGCACCTCACAACCTTCGGCGCAGCGACTTTTGCTAGGGCCCTCACCCAGTCGGGCACGTTCACCACGCTTCTTCCGCCCTCGCACCGAACGAAACCAACGGCCAATGACCGGGCTGGCTACCTGCATCTCATGCATGCCCCTCACGTAGCTCCTCACCTGCTCGGCACGTTTTCGAACAAGGGTGTTGACCGATTGCTCGCCTGGGATGAGCCGCCCGTCTTTCCTCCGCTTGCACCGGCACTCGACGTCGCTCACAAGGATGGTCGATTTCATAACGCGACAACCTGGCTCTACCGGCTTCCCGGCGGAGGGCCAATTGTCGCTCGGAGTGAGCCGCGCTTCGTCTTACCGCGGGACATCGTCCTGACTGAATGGACGTTCGACATTGTCAACGTTCGTCTCTTCTTTGCTTCCTGCAGCAAGCAACCTGCTAAAAGCATCAAACTTTCTTTTCACTGACAGAATCACCAGACAGACCGGCATCAGGGTAGGTCCCAACATCAAGGCTTCGCCCGTCCGCTGCTGACATTTGCCTCGCTTTGCTTTCTGTTTTTCAGCCCCGCCATACCCGCCGAACCGCCTTCGCAAAGGCCACGCGCTCGTTTTCCTGCCCGACCCAAAGTCATCCTCGGCATCGAACATCCGGATCAAGGACGCAATCTGGGACGACGGACCGGCTGCTCCTGGGGCGCTGCCTAACTGGTGGGAGATCGGCAAATACGAGACGCCTGCTCGCGCTACATACTAAGTCATGCAAGGAGCATTTTAGCTCGGGTTCCCGGAGATCGTCACCCGTACCATCAATTCCTCTCGCATTCTCTTCTACCAGCTCCCAATATGGGCATGCCTGTCACTTCTACTCCCGATTACACGGTCGCCATGTCCTGTTCTCCTCGACCAGTCGCCAAGTTCCAACCTCTGCTCAGCCACCTCTGTCGCGGACTAGACATGCAATTACTACTGAGGCGCTCACACCATAGCGCTTGTCGTCTGCGAGAAAAGGGGATGGGTCAGTAAGGGTCGCGAGTTGATCACAGGAAAGACGGAAGACTGACCATTTTCCGCCCGCCATCGACTACGACGACGGCGCCGGTACAGTAGCCGCCGGCCTTCGAGCTGAGGAACAGGAGCGGACCGACAATCTCCGGCTCGGTGCCAGCCCTTGGAATAGGGTTGGTCGCGATCGTCTTTGCGAGTGGGCCGGTCGAGACGGCCTCGGTCGAGGGGGACGTCATCTCGCTGTCCGGGTGAACACATAACAGGTTGGTCAGGACTCGACTTTCGCTTTGCAAGGGTCGGGACGAACCTTGGGAAGATCCCTGGGCAGATTGAATTGACCCGGATGGAGAAGGGCGACAGCCGCGAAGCGAGCACCTTCGTGATCTGCAAGGCTGTTAGTGAGTCATCGCGCGAGTCAGTCTCATCAGCCGGGCGCTACTTTGGACTTGTGTTTGGACTCGGGTGGAAAAGGAGAAAGCGCCACGCACCACCGGCCTTGGAGGCGCCGTACGAGGTCGACGAGTAGGACGGGCTAAGGTTCCAGGCGGCGATCGAGGCAATGTTGCAGACGGACGGGTCCGACTTGGACTGCTTAAGCAGTGGGAGGAAGGCAATCGTGACGAAATAGAGCGAGGTCAAGTTGGTGTCAAGCTGGACGGTAAAGTCATCCCTGTGAGACGAGAGCAGGGAGAGACGATCAGCTCAGAAACTCAGATTGAGTAGAAGCCGATAGGCGAACCAGCTCGCCGACCACAACGACTCCTCAATCTGCTCAAGCGGATCGCCCTTCGTGGCGCTGACGGGCAGGTCACGCATGACTACAGGCACGAAAAGAGCGGCGTCAGCCGAAGACAAGGGGAATATCGATGAGGCGCCTGCGCACCTCCGGCGCAATTGACGAGGACGTCGAGGTGCTGCTCGTGCTTCTTGAACTGGTCGACGAGCGACGTGATGTCCTCTTTGCTTGAAACGCTGCCTTGGATACTGAAGAGGTAGCCTCGGATTTACGTCAGCCATCGACGTCGAGATGAAGTAACAAGGATGGCACGACGCACGGGGTAATCGTTCCCGCCGAGGGCGCCTGCGCCTTAGCCTCGTCGAAGAGCTTGACCGTCTCCTCGAGCGCAGGAAGTCGACGGCCGGTGATGTAGACCTTAGCACCATTGGCAGCGAAGCCTGCGTTTAGTGTAGCAGAGGGACCCGTCAGTGGAGTGGGGCCGGTAAGATGACAAGCAGGAGACGACGGGGCTGACCGTGAGCGATCATCCGGCCGAGCCCGGAGCCGCCGCCGGTGACAAAGACGACCTTGCCGTCGACGCCAAAGAGCGACGGCGTGAGCAGCTGCGACAGGTTGGCCATTGTGACAAGTGTGGAAGGTCAGGAGAAAGGGGTGAATGTTGGAAGAGAGACAGAGAGATCGTCGTCTGTCGAAGTCGTCCTTCGTCCTGCTCTCCGGCTCCTCGGCTCGAAACGCGGCTCGGCGCGGGGCCGGCCTCATCCGGTCACTGTGATCGATTGGTCAGCATGGGCTCGGTCGAACACGGAGGTTGTGAGCGGCAGCCGCCCCGCCGACGCAGCAGCTAGGCAGCAGTAGCGCGTGCTCGTCCTCCGTCGACCGTCCTGCTCAAGCCTCGCTCGACCGCCGAGACCTCATCGCCCTGCAGAGCCTACCTCTCCGTCATGTCGGACGCGTTCAGCCTCCTGACCAAGGCGCTGTCGGCGCCCAAGGCTGAGCAGGGCCGCCTCCTCGACGAGACGAAGCAGGCGCTCGCACTGGAGCCAAAGGTCATCCAGCCGCTCGTCGGCCACCTTCTGCCCGTCGTCAACAACTCGCGAGGGGCCGAAGGCGACCTCCTGCGCGGTCTCTTCATCGACGTGCGTCTCCAAGCTTGAGTTATGCTGGCGTCGGTCGGCATTTGGTCGAGCAGCTGCTGATGCCCCTCCCTCTTCAACCTGCCCGCCCGCGCGCCATCCCGACCTTCGTAACGCTGCAGGTCCTCGAGATTGGCATCTGTCGCTCGCAGCTACCATACGAGGTCAAGACAGCGCTCGCTTTGACCTCGGTTGAGACGCTGGCGCCCCTCCTCCGGCTCCCACCGGCGCCATCTTCAGCGGCCACGCTTCAGCTTAAGGCACTCGTCGCCATCAGCTCGACCCTATACCCGCTCATCTTCCGGCACCTCTGCTCCAACAAGACCAACACGCTACTTTGGGGGACGTTGAGCTCGCTTCGTGACCGGATCCTCCGCTGGGCGCTGGAAGGCGTCGATGAGCGGGGGACGCGCGTGCCTCGAGGCGTCCGGCTCTCGAGTGTCAAGTTCCTCCAGCGCGTCGTCCTCGTCCAGACCAAAGGCGGCAACGACCCTCGAGTCCGTCCTCATCTTAAAGGATATCAAAGTGACTTAAGCTGACGCCAGGCTCTCTGGCATCCTCAGGTCTATGACCCGAACCTGTCCAACATTCCGCCTGGCCACCCCTTCTTGCCGGTCCAGCAACTTGAGGCGCAGTCCCTTCAGCTGCTCGAGTTTCTTCTTCGGACCCTCTACTCGTCAGCCGACACGACCCTCTTGACAGCCCTCCTCTCGCTACTGCCACCCATCGTCCGCCTGCGGCCGACCCTCGCGGCAGTCCTCATCCCTGCCTTGACGGGCTGGACGCCGAGCGCGATCGAGAAGGCCGGCAAGGATCGGGGTGACGTCCGGGCGACCGAGAAGCTCGTCCGCGCGCTTATGTACGGATTTGAGAGGTCCGCATTTTCTGTTCCGGTTGAGAGGCTTCGTTCTGCTCCTCAGGTCTGCACCCCTGACTCTTGCATCTTTCCATATCACCAGGTCGAGCACCATCGCCACGTCCTTCAAGCCTCAGCTGCAGCAGGCGCTCGTAGCTCAGAACGCGCGTATGGAAGCGGCATACCGCCTGCAGCTCGAGGAGGCGCGTGTGAAGCGGGCCGGCGGTGCGGTTGACGAGCCTTCAGCGAAGCGTGTCAAGATCGAGGAGCCCCCGCCTTTGCAACCTCCGCCTCCTACAGAGATCGTGCCTGATCCCGTCCCTGGGGCGTCTTCAACGCGGTCCCCAGAGGGTCCCATCTTTGACGTTCAGCTTCTTCCAGCGCCACTTGTCATCGACCTGGCGCTGGCCTCGATAGAGTCGCTCTCGCTTCCGGCGCTCTCGCAAGCGGTCGGTAGCATCCGTAGCCAACTGGCTCATCCGGAGGTGACCTGGTCAACAGCGGCACGCTTACTGGCGCCTTGTGTCCGAGCCGAAGGTCGTGCCGAGGGCGATGTCGTCGGCGAGGCAAAGGTCGAGGCCGGCGAGGGAAGCAATCCGCTCGACATGCGGCATCATGACGGCGAGCGCGACGAGGACGTCTTGCCCGACTTGCCGCCGGCAGGTGTTGACGACTCGCTCGCTTCGGCACCATCGACGGCCGAGGCGAAGCCTACCGTTGCCTTCTCGCTCCCCCCTCCGCAGCCGCTGCCGCCAGCCAAGCGGCAAGTCCAGGTCCTCAAGTCGCTCACCCGTCTGCTGAATACCGGGGCGGAGAAGATTGCCCTTCAGGCGATACGAGCCGAGGATGACGAGAGCCTGATACAAAGCCGAGGCGGTGTTTGGGAGTTGTGGATGGTGCTCGGCTCGCGGCTCGTCACGCGGAGCGACGACGACGACAGTCCTGAGGGTGAAGCATCGTCATCAGATCAGGCACTGAGTCGAGAGCGGGAGGTCGTTGCCACATGGGTCGCAGACGACTTCGTGGCCAGGTCAGTCCGCGCGCTCTCGCTTGCCGTTGCCCCTGAAGTGAGTAGCTGACCGCCCTTCGTTCCTGATAGATGGCGCTTCGCGAGCATTTGGCTCAATGAAGAGTGGTACAACGACGCTCAGATTCCCGACGACGGCCGGCGACCAGTCCAACGCTTCCGGCCGATCCTCGCCCGCCTCCTTTCGATACCAGAGGTGCTCGCTTCAACGACCTTGCCAGCATTCCTGCTATCCCTGCCGGACTTGCCGCCGAGTACGCTCGCGACGCTTCACACGCTCTGTGCCAACCATGATCGGCAGGTTGGACGGCAGGGCATGCGCACCCTCCAGGTGGTAGTCGCCGAACGGCCGCCACTTCGCGAAGGTGCACTCGGCCAGCTGCTCGAGTTGTGCACGCACCCCGGTCCGTCTGCTCTGTTTGTACATGATCGACACGATCTCAAGCTTACGCTCTCCAGCGCCTGCAACAGATGCCGCCACTCGCAATCCAGCCATTGCCATGGTCCGGGAATGGGTCCCTGACACTGCTCCGATGGCTGGCTCGATCCGGTCATTTGCGCTCTCGCTCCTTCGCCGACTGCAGAAAGCTGTGACGACGTCGTCGCCGATTAAGGTTGAGGCCAAAGTCGAGGATGCTGCAACAGAAGGGTCTTCGGCCGATGTGCCGCGGGCTGAGGCTTCGGCACCGGTCGATGGCGACGTCGTCATGGATGTAGCCGAGGAGTCTGAGGAGGTGGAACACGAGGTCGCGAGTCGCTACCTGCCGCAGACGATCGATCTCGCTCAAGTCGAGACCGAAGTTGTCCGGCAACATGTCGAGCTTCTCTTTGCGCTGACGAAGAAGGTGCCAGAGCTGCTCGACTCGTGCGTTGCCTCTGAGTGGCTTTTGACAAGCCCCTTCGTGTTGCGCTGACCCTTTCCTACCCGCTTTGCAGTATCTTCACCGCCTACATCGACCTCCCCGAGCCGGTCCGACCCGCCTTCGAGCTGATCTTAACGCCCCTGATCCGCTCAATGGGTCCGAACAATGGCAAGCTGCTGACGGTTCTGCGGAAGTTCCCGGCCGGCGCCGACATGCTTGCGCTCAAGGTGCTCAACATCTTAACCGATCCTAAGGCTGCCGGCGAGGAGCGGCAGAAGATGAGCGGCCCAATGGTGGCGCTCGTCAAGAGTCTCGTTGCCGAGCGCACGCTCGACCCGCGCTTTGTCGTCACCATCATGGGCGAGCTCGACAAGGTACGCTCGAAGCGCCTGCGCCGTACACGCGTCCACTTGCTGACGCTTGTTTGGTCCTGCAGAACGACATGCGCCGCCAGCTGCCGCGAATCATCTCGATCCTACCGGGCAAGGCGCTCGCTCCTGACTCACCGCCACCGGAGCGCGACATGGTCCGCCAGATCCTAACGCAGGTCATCGCCCCGCCCATTGCGGCGAACGCGACGCCAGCCGTTAAAAAAAAGGCCCTCAGCCAGGGCTTCACGGCGGCTGAGCTCATGGTTCTGTTACACAATTGTGAGAAAGACAGCGGCCTCAAGGCGACAATGGATGGTTCGTACTTTCTCACTCTTTGCGCTTCACGTTACTCCGATCGCTGATCATCTGCTCTGTCCCCTGATCAGCGATCGACATCTGCTTCTCGCTCACCGACATCTTTAAGTCGGAGGTGCTCGCGGCTGTCATGCAGCAGATCGTTGACGAGCCTGAGCTCCCGACGCTTTTCCTGCGCACGGTCCGTCTTATGGGTCGTTTGCTCGTCCGCCTGAGCCCCGGGCTCACTCCCCTCATCCCGTCTACAGGTCATCAAGTCGGTCCAGACGTACAAATCGCTTGTCCCCTTTGTCTCGACCTCTCTACTCTCACGGCTCATCACCAAGAAGGTCTGGACATCGCCCCAGCTCTGGGAAGGCTTCATTCGCTGTGCTCGCGTCATGGGCATGGCTTCATACGGCGCCCTCCTTCAGCTCCCGCGCGAGCAGCTCAAAGAGATCGTCAACCGGCCCGACGGCAAGCTCATCAAGACCGGTCTCCGTGACTTTGTTCTCAAACGGGCGGGCGGCAACGCAACCAAGCTGCCCTCGTGGTTCGCAGAGGTCTTCCCGACCGAATCGTTACCCGCACCTGATCAGCCGGCAGCCGTGTCGCCCGTACCTCCAGCACCGGCACCGACGCCACCCCCGATGTCTTGATGCTCTTGTCAAGGCGTTTTCATGATAGCTGCAGAAGAACGAGGCTGCCTTCAAAACTTGCACAGGATTCCCAACCGAAAGAAGGGGCGAAGCGAAATAATTGTGATAGTTATTAGGACGCATGACACGGACAGCGGGGGAGGAGCGGGCAGCAAACAGCAGGCGGGAGATCATGAGTGGCCGAACTGTAAAGGCGAACGCGCTTTGTCAGCGCTCACGAAGCGCTGCTGAAGCACCTCACAGAAAGGAAGAGGCTGAAAGTCCCGACATACAATCGCTTTCGGCTTGTAGAGCTTCTTGACGCTCTCGAGCTCATCCGCGGTGAGCCTGAAGTGAATTGCTTCGGCCGCCTCGGTGATATGCGCGGCCTTGGAGCCGCCGACAATCGGAGCAGTGATGCCTGGCGTCGCAAGGGAGAAGGCGATGGCGACGGTAGCCATCGACACGTTACGGGACGAGGCTATTTCCTCAATGCTGATTGCAATGAGAGTGAGGCGGTGGTCAGGGTCAGACAATTCGAAATGAGATGGACCAAGAGGCAAGAGAATCGCAAAGCTCACCGTTTGATGATCGGCGCCGACTCGTCAGTGAATGTCTGAGAGTAGAATGCATTCGCGTTGCGCGCCGTCTTGTCAGCGTCGAGCGGCCGGGCGAGCAGGCCCCTTGACATCGCCAAAAAAAAAGTCGTCAGCGACTTGACAGCGCCAGGCAAGGCAAGGCGGGGTAGTATGGACAGACATGGCGAGAGGGCTCCAAGGGATGACGCCGACGCCGAATTGACGGCAAAGAGGCAGCATCTCACGCTCTTCCTCGCGGTAGACGGCATTGTGGAACTGCAAGCCGCAACCAAACAGGGTCCAACTCGCCGTCAGCTAGACCGTATGGTCCTAAGATCGGGAAGCGCAGGCACTTGGAGTGATAGGACGGACGTTCTGCATCGAGATGAACGGCGTGAGGCCGTGAGAGGTTGCGTAGGCCTGCATCGTGTGGAATTGGTAGGCAAAGCAAGACGACATGCCAATGTAGCGGACCTTGCCCGACTTGACAATATCGTGCAGGGCCTGCATCGTCTCCTCGATCGGAGTGTCCGGATCAAACCGGTGGCACTGGAGAAGGTCGACATAGTCAAGCTCAAGCCGTTTGAGCGAGGCTTCTACTGAGCTGAAGATTGCTTTACGCGAGAGACTGCGAGCGGGGAACCAGTAATCATGCAGCAGCGCCGAGTGAGGGACGGGTCAGCCCACAGGTCGATCGCAGGTCCCGTGGGTGAAGAGCGCGTCAACGCGCCCACGGCGCTACAGAACACACCCCTGCTGATTGACGTAGCCGTCTGCCTCGGCCTCGGTCCGGGTCTTGTGCCCGTCTGGCGCAGCCGTCCTCGACACCCTCCCGTGGACTTTAGTCATGATGACGAGATTCTCTCGCGGCAGGTTGTAGTGCCGGATGGCCTTGCCGAGGACGCGCTCGCTCTCGCCGTTCGAGTAGACTGTAGGTTGCAGCAAGTCCCATCAGTCATTCAATCCAGTCGAGTAGAACCACTGGTTGACGGCCTCAGTGAATTACCATTTGCTGTATCCCACGATTGAATCCCCAGGTCGTACGCGTGCTTGATGAGTGGGAGCGAGGTCGCCTCGTCGAGGACCCTTGAGGCGAATGACGACTTGCCATCAGCCTGCCCGCGTCTTGAGAGCGGTTTGGGATCCATGCACGCACCACTTGCTCGTCCCGCCTCCGACGGTCCACTCTGGTGAACCAAAGGACATGCAGCCCCTAACGACGATCGGGCATCGAGCCGGAAGGGCACGGGAGATCCAGGTTAGCCACGTCAAAGCGACACGCGCGACGAGCTCGGGGGCATCGTCCGAGCGGCTCCTGAGCACCCATGACCGCTAGGTTGAACGCACAGGATGACTTTGGACACCTTGAGGCCGGACGACCCGAGTCGAACGTATTCCATCGTGTGCGAGGGTGGCATGGCACTGAGGATAGATCAGAAGGGGGAGATGATGAGAGATGGAAGAAGTAGGTCGAGAGCCGTCGATCTCAGCCCTTTGAAGGCTTCAAGCCGGTTAGTCGCCGGTGGAGGGCCGGCGAAAGGTAGGTTCGTCCCGAATGGAGGGTCGCCGGCCGAAGCCGACGCAACGCGTCGTCATGAGCAGGAGGCCTTCGAGGTCGTCACTCAGCAAGGGAAGGGCTAACATTGACTCATTGTTGGACATCCTGCTCGACATTGCGAGGGCTGACAGCCGAGCCGCAGCCTGCAGCTCGGCAGCGTCTCACCTGATGGCTAGCTTCCCACGCTGGCCCAGGTCCGCTTTAGCGTTCAAGCGACGTGACAGACCGACCTTCCGGCGTGCTGCCGTCTCGTCATCGCAACTCGTCCTGTAGCAGCGGTGATTGGTTTTCGGCCACCAGCTTCCGTCTTCCGAAGCCTGCCGGCGAGTCGTCAGCGACATCGTTCGTCGTGCCGTAAGGTATCTAGGTGGCGTTTGCGGCCGCGGTCGGTCGGTGACAGGCCGCCCAGGCAGTTTCTTGCGCTCGGCGCCCTTCGTGCGATCGGTTCTCCTTCAGAACTTCAAGGTAGAGCATGACGCTACTTGGACTGAGAGAGGGACGACTGCCTGCGCTTTCATCCTTCTGCTGTCTCTGTCGGGATATATGCTGTCGCTCTCCGCCAAAGAAAGTATGGCCGAAAGGCTTTCGAGCAGGGAGGGGAAGGCGCGGGGGGGCGTCGTCGTCAACGCGGGGTGGGCTCGGTGGGCCTGCTGCGGGCGCCCTGCCCGGTTTTCGAGTGCGCGCGCGCCGCCGCCGCCCGCCCGCTCGCTCGTTCTCTCCCCCAACAGCCGTCTTCCCTCGTCGCACCCACCGCTCCCTTCCCACACCTCTTCTTCTCTACCTTCGTCGCCATGCTCGTCGCCGCTCTCGCCTCGCTTGCCCTTGCGCCCCTTGCCTTCGCCCAGTCGCCCCCGGTGTACGTCTGCTCCTGGTCCTCGTGGCCGTTGTTTTTCCATCGCTTCCGACCCGCCACCTTTCCCTTCCTGCCCGCATCTCCTTGGCTCGTCACCGCCGAGCCTCTACTCCCGGTGGTGGCAAATCCCACCCAGCCGCTCTGCGAACCCACCTGGCTGACACCTTGTCCTCTCTGCCATTCAGCGTCAACACCCCGTCGGCCCCGACCTTCTGCCAGCCTACCCTTCTCGTGCGTGTCTTTTCGTCCAACGCGAGCGCGGCTGCCGTCGGCGCGCGCGGCCCGCCACCACCTCTATCAACCTTCTGTTGGCTGACCCTCACCTTTCTTTCCCCTCATTTCTGCAGTCGTGGTCGGGCGGCGTCGCTCCTTACTACCTGACCATCAACCAGGGTGGATCCACCTCGGTCGTCGTTCGTCCCATTTCTTTTCATCCGCCATCAAAGTAACCGCGCTGACGCTGTTGTTTTTCACGACCCCTGTTCGCGCCCTTTCTCGATGCTTCCCTGTCTCCGACCTACAGCTCCAGTCGCTCCTCTCGGCCACGACCGCCACCTCTTACACCTGGATTGCCGACATCCCCGCCGGCACCTCGATGTGCGTTGCCCGCTGACGAAAGGGACCGAACCCGGGCCATTTCGCTGACACCCTTTTCTCATCTCGGTGCCTTTGCTCACAGCACCGTCGCCATCAAGGACTCGACCGGCGCTGACAACTTCGCCCAGGCGGTCACCATTGCCCCCAACCCGTCGGGCCTCACTACCTGCGCCTCGGCCTCGTCCCAGGCCGCCTCGCAGTCGTCGCAGGTCGCCGCTGCCTCGGGCTCGTCCGTCGCTGTCGGCTCGTCCACCGCCGCCGGCTCCTCGTCGGCCATCGTCTCGTCGTCGGCCGCCGCCTCGTCGTCGATTGTCTCGACCTCGTCGGTCTCGCGCGCCGCCTGTGCGTCTTTCTTCCCGCTTTCGATCTGAATACCTTGCTGTCCCTCCTTTACTGAACCGTTGGTTTTTCATCCTACCAGCGTCGTCGGCCGCCGCCTCGTCGACCAACCGCGTCTCGTCGGCTGCGTCGGGCGCCTCGTCCGCCGCCAGCAACATCGCCGGCTCGGCCTCGTCGGTCGCCGCTGCCGCCTCGTCGTCTGTCACCCCCGGCTCGGGCGCGCTCGCCACCTACGGTGCCCCCGTCCTCACCACCGGCCTTCTCGCCGCTGGTGCGCTCGCCGTCGCCCTCTTCTAAGAGGCCTCCTTTCGTCGGAACGCATTGCTGTCCCTCCTTCGGCCGCTCGGACATACACGACTGCTAGCATTTCTCTGTCGCTCGATCCTTGCTTCCGGACCTGCCTTCCGCCCAGTCCTCCCCCCTTTCCCCGACCGTCGCTTCTCCCACCCATAGGCCAGTCTTTCATATAATCCCTCTGCTCGGTTCTTTCCATAGTCTCATTCTTTGATCGAACACTTTATCTTCCGAACAACTCTTCCTATGGCAGCGCGCCAGGGGTTTCGAAGCTTGTTATGCGAGTGGCAAGGACGATGTTGGGGGTTGTCAGTGATGAGAAAGGATGAGAATGAGAGGAAAGATGCGACACCGGCATCAACGCCCGAGGTGGCGGACGCCCGCCCGTTCAAGTACGCTGCGCTTCCTCGGCTTCCCGTCGCCTTCCTCACCGGGGCGCGAGGACGCAACGATCGTCCATGGGGCGGGCGTCTTGCTGCCGGCGACGTTTGCGTTGACAGAAGGGCTCGCCTTGCCCGTCGTACCCAGGCGCGGCGAAGGCGAGTGAGCACCGGCTACCGAGGAAGATGTCGAGATTCCCGCCCAGGCCGATCGTAAGGGTGCCGGTTGCGAAGATGGAGGCCAGACGTTCTCGGTCCCTCTGATGGCCTGTCCCGTCGTCGTCGGTCGTCGATCAGAGGCACCCTTGCGTTCGCCCTCGACGGCCTTCTTATCGTCGACATCGAGCAGCCGGCCGCGCCACCCGTCGACGGTTGTCCGGATGGCCGTCTCAGTCGTTACCGCCTTTGAATCATGAGACTGTCTTTCTGGACAACATCTGATGCGCCCGGTGCCGATTTTTTCGAGACCGGCCTGGATAGTGCATTGTGCGAGCTGAGGACGGCTGTTCGTCGCCCGAAAGGGGATGTGCCGAGCGAGACAGGAGACGAGGCGAGGGCCCTGGTCTCGTTGTCATCACGCGCTGACGAGCGGACGGGACTCGAGACCTGCGGACGAGTGTGCGCCGAGCTGTCTGGGATCGCCGACGTCGACTGAGACGTGCGGTGTCCAAGTGGTCGACTCGATCCAGGAAGCGGCGCGCGCGTTGACACTATCGGCGGGACCTTGAACGCTTCGTTGGCGGTCGTCGTCCGACCACTGGCTGGGATCGTAGACGTCGATGGTCCGGCCGCCGCCGTCTTCTCCGCCAACTCGCGGTTGACGAATGCGAACCTGCCCCGAAGCTCGCTCACACTCGGCCCGATGCTGGCGCCACTCGGTCCCTCGCTTCGGCCGCCCGCCTGCCGGAATTGAAGAACGAGCCGCTCGGTCGCGTTGGGCTTGCTGCGCCCACCGAGCGCGTCTGACGGGTGTACAGTGACGTTGGTGACCTCCTGGGCGGTGCAGGCTGGAGAAATGTCGAAACATCCGTTGCAGGACGGCTGGCGGGCAATATTGATCAGTTGCGCTGCCTTGAGGCAGCCTGAAGATCGGACGAAGAAGAGGCAAGGTCAGCAGACGGGCCACACAAGAGGAGTTTTATGTGAAACACTCACGAACGCAGCGGAAGCATCGCTCGTGATAATCGCGGCCGTTGGCTGACACGAAGGGGTCGCCCCTGATACCGAGCACGGGCCAAGCGCAGGCCGGGCAGTCGTCTCGCTTGAACGAGCGTGCGTAGCATGCATGGCAGAGGAAGGCGTCGGTCCTAGAAGCCCAGAAGTAGCTGACGTCAGTCTCGCGATCAAGTGCAGTCGAGTAGTCCTACATACGCACGACAGTGGGTCCGACCCAGGGATAGGGTAAATTGTCCGGTCCTCGCCCTCGCCCCGGCCAAAGAAAGTACGGCACTCGGCACACCGCGCGCTCTCGGGCGTCCGCTTCGAGAGAACACTTCCGCAGACCATCGTCAGCGAGTCGTTGGACCGGTCGCTCGAGCCCGTATGCGAGGGGACGAGTGGCTCCGGGACCCAATCAACTGCAGAAGGGAGTGGTGCGGCGGGCGGCTGCGCGAGCTGCGAGATCGTCCGCGTGCGAGAGGGGGTCGTTGTCGCCGTCGGGGTCGATCTGGCGGACTGGGTCGGCGTGGTCGAGGTCCGCGTTCGTGGGGATGTACTCTGTGGAGGCGTGCAGTATCTGGTTTGATGAGGTGGCCTCGAGTCAGCTCCCGAGATGCTCAATTGGAACATCTCGCAGGGTGACAGGGGCCGTAAGGCCGCCCTCCGCAACTGTTGTTTCGACAGCGGGTCGTCCTGTGTACGCACTTCCTTGTCCACGTATCTCGTCCAGGCGTTGAAGATGAAGATATGACAGCCTCGCGAACAGCCTGAGGGACTGACGATAGACAGGACAGGAGGGAGGGATAAGCCCGCCGATGAGCTAGCAAGGGACGCAACAACAGACCAAGTAGCGGCAGGCTCTGTTGAGCTCAGACGATGGCAATGGGACCCACTGGTGACCGAGCAGCCGGAGCATCGTGACTTGGAAAGATCAAGCAAGTTGCCGCAGGATTTGCAGAACGGCATGGCGACGGGGAGGAGGGACGGGTGGCGGGTCGAGGACGGGCGACTGGTTGTCGCTCAACGAGAGGTTGGGCTGCTCGAGCTGCTGCGCTGTTGCTTAGCGGCGAGCTCCGAGCCATGCAGAGAGCCCAAAGGCTTCACTCGCTCTTTCTCGTGTTCTCTCTCATCTTCTACATCACAAGCTCGTGCTTCATTGCCAGCCCCAACAGACGGCTCTCGGGCCGGCTGCTGACTGAGGGCAGGGTTCAGAGGTACAGATTACGCGCGACAGCCGCGCGAAAAGGGGCCCTGACGTCTATGCGGCCCAACGCGGTGCCGACCCGGGTCGCCCTTTAAGAGAGGAGAGGCGAGCTCGATGAGCCCTTCTTCCCCCTTCCTTACCCCATCTTCGCTCATCCAGCTCTCAATCGAACCTGCCTCTTATGTCGCCGCCCGTAGCCATCTCGTTCAGTCAGCTGAAGCCACTTACGATGGCGAGCACGCTCGTTCCCTTCCCCAACGACTCCAAGACCATCTCGTCCGACGGTCGGAAGCTATCCTATACGGTACGCCCGCTGTCCCGCCATCCCATCCAGCCGTACGTGAGCTGACATCGCGCGATGCTGCAGACCGTCAGCAAGACCGACTGGTGGCGTACGCCGCAGGCGCACCGCTTCTCGGCCCCGATTCTTGGCATGGAGGTACCCAAGGAGCTCGTGCTCGGCGACAAGACCTGGAGCGTCGGCGTCGAGCTCAGCGGCGAGTGGGTCGAGCAGTTGTACGTCTCCACTCGACCTGGAGCCTCCACCCAGAGCGTGTTCGCTGATCGACGGCTCGTTCGAACCCCTCAGCGACCAGGGTGCGGCCTCACTCTCTTCGGCGCGCAGCTGCACGATCGCTCGCTGACCTTCTCGAACCTCGCTATCAGCCTGCCTGTTGCTCTATCAGTCGTCGACCCAATGGATTAAAACAGGTATTGAGTTTGAGCACGGCCGGGCGAACGTCTCGGTCGTTAGCACGCATCCGTACAGCGACTGGTGCGCGGCGCTTGCTCGAGCCCATCGGCGATACCTCACCCGCTGATCCAACCTTGAGTGACCGTGCGCAGGTCGCTCTTCCCGTCGCCCATGCCGCCCAATGCTAAGCTCAAGATCCGCATCGTCTGGGACAAGAGCACCGGACTTGCAATTTCGGCCATCCTCGACCCGGCTAAGCCTGACGACTGGACGCTAATCCGCGAGGTCCGACACTGGCCGAAGCCGGCCAGTGGCGAGCCGGTCTGGGTCGGCGTCGGCGGGTGCTCGCCGCATCCCAACTCGGCCGAGGGCGAGAAGCAGGGCTGCAAGGTCACCTTCGAGGGCTTCTGGTGCGAGTAGCCGGGGACCGGGTGTGGGCAGATGCGCTGATTGTAGATGGCAGAGAGATCACTGAAGGGCATGGATCCGGCGGACACAAGGGCGACTTTTGATATGCATACAAAGGACCTCTTACTGCAGGTCGAGGACGACCTTGCCGACGAGAGCCGACGACTCGATATCCTCATAGACCTTGGGCAGGGCCTTGAGGGGCTCGATCTGGATAACCGTCTTGACGCGGCCTGTTGAGGCAATCTTGAGAGCCTCAATCGTATCCTGGCGGTTGCCAACGCAAGTCTGCCGTCACAGTTGCCGAGATGCAGGGTGTTGTAATCAGCCGAAATCATCGCTTGACACGAAGGGGAAAGATCGCACACCGAGAATCCGAAGGGACTTGATGACCGTCGAGAAAATGGGGGCCTGGAGGACAGCGTCGGGCGGGACGGCAACGACCAGCAGCGCACCGTTTGGGCGAAGGTACTCGATGGCTATACAAGGGGTCAAACGCTGATCGATGAAAGTTCCACAAAGACGGACGAGGAAGAACTCACCCTGGTCGTAGGCCAATGTGCCGGTGGCCACGACAATCGCAGCGTGCGCACCGCCGTCCGTCACCTTGATGACCTCCTCAACGACGTTCTGCATAGGTGAGCTTGAGCTAATCAGCAAGACGTCGTGCTAAGCCGAGACTAAAAACCGCGTACGTACGGCCGTCTTGAAGTCAATGACGTGATCGGCGCCAAGCGAGTCACAGAGCTGCATCTTGTCGGCGCCAGTGTCGACGGCGATGACGTTATATCCCATGCTGGTGATGCCCAGACGTTAGCAACAGAGCGATGCAGGAGAACCTCGGAAAGAGACAATCTCACACGCGCGCGTACTGGATGGCGAGGTGGCCAAGCGCGCCACCCGCACCGGCCACGACGACCGACTCGCCAGCGGTGAGCTTCGCCGTCTTGAGTGTTTTGAAGACTGTCTGAATAGCCGACAGCGAACAGATGTCAGGAGGTTTCTCCACAGATCCATAGAAGAAGACAACACGAGGGGCGCACGACACCTGCGCAGAGGATTGGAGCCGCTTCGAAGAGCGACATCCCGGCCGGAATGGGCGAGACGTGGCTGGCCCACGCGACGACGTATTGGGCGAAGCAGCCGTCGACGGTGAAGCCGTGACACTGGAGACGGCGAGGCTCTTTGTCAACAAGCACCGCACATGAATAAGCGGAAGAGCGCAGGGCGAACGGTGCTGTGCGTGCACACCGACTCGAGACCCTTGCGGCATTCCTCGCACGACATGCACGTCTTGGCTGTCCAGCGGACGCCGACGGCATGACCAATCTTGAGCTCGGTGTCGGAGTGCTGGCCGATTGCTAACAGAATGCAAGGAGGGCGGCTGAGCAGTCATCGCTCTGGGCGCATACAAGCGGGGCGAGGGACACTGACCGACGACGTAGCCCGCGCCTTCGCGACCGCCGACGAGAGGGAGGCGCGATGGCGCAGGGAACTCACCCTTCCAGATGTGCAGATCCTGTAGGCGACGCGCAGGCCTCAGACTCCACGCATACACCTCGTTCGAAGAATCAGTGTTGGCAACTGACGCTGTGCGAATCATCGCGGGCGATGTCGAAAGTGAGCAGGGCAGGTGTCAAATGTTTACAGAGGGTCCAGAGCGGGAAGCAGGCCGGCATGGCGCGCACGTATGGCAGACGCCCGAGGCGACGATTCGAACGAGGATCTCGCCCGGCTTGAGGTCGGCCGGCTGGACGACCGGCCAGTCAGTCCGGGCCTCGAGCGGGGCGTTGTGGGTCGAGAAGACGGCGGCCTGCTGCTTGGCGGGGATCTCGTACGACGTCTGCGAGGTGATCTTGGTCTCGACGGCGGGGGACATGGTGATGGGAGATGAGGTTCAAGTGAGCTGAAAGGATGAGATGATGAGCGTCGGGGTGAGCAAGGTGGAGCTCGTGATCGGCTGCCCCTTTTGAGGTCTACGCAGGGCACCCCTTCGACAGCTTGTCAGCAAGGCCGAGGACGCGCCTTGACCAAATCCGAGCTGGTTCATCCTTTTACCAACAGGTACCCCCATCCAGACGAGTGTCAGACATAACTTCATGATGGGCATGATCCGAAACGAATCGGATGCATGGGGGAAGAAAGACGCTTTGCTTCTGCTTCTCACCTATTCTCTGCTACAACAATAATGCCATTCGACTTACGGCCCTCACACCCCCTCACTGACAGTCAAGGATGACTTTGCCGACGAGCGTCGCGTTCGACATCTTCTCGTAGACCTCCGGCAGGGCCGTCAGAGGCTCGACGTGGTAGGTCGTCTTAATGTGCCCGGCTGCGGCAATCTTGAGTGCTTCGATCGAGTCCTGTCGGCTGCCGACGTAGCTCTGTGATAGGGGTTGAATTTGGAGCGTACAGCTTAGCAATCAGAGCGACGGTTGGCACAGGCGTAGCAGAGGGGACGAACGCCGAGGATCCGGAGCGACTTGACGACCGTCGTGAAGATGGGGGCGTTGATAGCGGCGTCCTTAGGGAGGCCGACGGCCACAAGTGCGCCGTTCGGCCGGAGGTACTCGAGGGCTTGAGTCCAGACCGAAGGATGAAGTCAGCTTGTACAAAGCGATCCACCGATAGGACGCAAACCCGGTGACCCACCCTGGTTGTATGCAGCCGCCCCAGACGCGACGACGATGGCCGCATGCGCGCCGCCGTTGGTCAGCTTATTGATCTCATCGACGATGTTCTGAAATTAAAGCAGGCGTCGAAACGGCGTCAGCCTGACCGATGCTCCGGGGCAGACCAAAGATAGACAGAGCGAACAGCCGTCTTGAAGTCGATGAAGTGGTCCGCTCCAAGGCTCTGGCAGAGCTTCTGCTTGTCGGCGCCGGTGTCGACGGCGATGACATCGTAGCCCATGCTGAAACGGACAAGGGGGCCAAGTTTCTGAGCATCAGCGACGTTCACTCGCCCACAGGCACAAGGGGTGACGACCGCGACCCACTTCCTGGCATACTGGACGGCGAGGTGGCCGAGGCCACCACCGGCGCCAGTGATGACGACGGACTCGCCGGTCGTCAGATGGGCTGTCTTGAGCGCCTTGTAGACAGTCTGGATGGACGGCCAAGGGCTGGTGTCAGGAATGTCGCCCCTCTTGGGAAGACTCAGCGCAGCGTACGCACAACCCCGGCGCAAAGGATCGGAGCGGCGTCGAAAAGCGACATGTTCTCTGGAATGGGCGTCACGTGGTTCGCCCACGAGACGACGTACTGAGCGAAGCAGCCGCCGACAGTGTAGCCGTGGTTCTTCGAGGGATAGCCAGAGAACAGTCAGCTCTGGTGCGATAAGGCTTTTGCACGGGAGGGCAGCGAATCCAAACCTTGATCTTGGCGCACGAAGACTCGTTGCCCTTGCGGCACTCCTCGCACGAGAGGCACGAATCGGCCATCCACTTTAGCCCGACGGCGTCGCCGACCTTGAGCTCGGTGTCGGTGTATTTGCCGATCGCTAGAGGAGCGAGAGCTCAGAATAGACGTCAGTGGGTCGCCATCAGAGGCAGTTGACTCGTGAATGTGACCGACCCGCGACGTAGCCTGCGCCCTCATGGCCGCCGACAAGAGGTGTGATGGATGGTGCTGGCCACTCGTCCTTCCAAATGTGAAGATCCTGGGGAGGAGAAGTTTAAGAGGGAAAGCGTCAGCCGAGGCCAAAAGCCGCGTGTCCCGGCCGGCAGGCATGACTTACGCTAGGAGACAAGATGACGAAGCCAAGGGAGTGTTCGGGAAGGAGGCCATGTCAGAGGACGCTCAGGACAAGGGATATGGTCAGCCTGACTCACGTGTGGCAGACGCCCGAGGCGACGATTCGGACGAGGATCTCGCCCGGCTTGAGGTCGGCCGGCTGGACGACCGGCCAGTCAGTCCGGGCCTCGAGCGGGGCGTTGTGGGTCGAGAAGACGGCGGCCTGCTGCTTGGCGGGGATCTCGTACGACGTCTGCGAGGTGATCTTGGTCTCGACGGCGGAGGACATGGTGATGCGAGAGATGGAGGTGGATTGAGGGGATGAGATGGTAAGCGTCGGGGAGAGATGGTAAGCAGTTGGTGGTTGACGCGTCCCTTTAACCCCTTGCTTAGATTAGGTTTGCCGCCGGTCAGCGTGCGAGATCTCCCGAGAAGATCAGGAGGCGTGGGCGAAGGGTCGCTGCGGTAGGTGGCAGGCGGGCAAGAGGCGGCGGCGGGCGGGCCTCGGCCGACCGAAGGTTGGAAGATGGGCTGGCTGCCGTCGGAAGCGCAGCAGCGACGACGACGTTGGCGTTGCCGCTGCTGCAGCCCGTCGACCAAACCCTTTCACTTGTCTTTGATCCGAGAGCTGCTTGCGTACAGCAGTCCAAGCTCAACACCGTTCAGCATGTCTAGGCTAGGGTTCCTTCATCCGGTCAGGTGCTTCGGTCGGCACAGATGGAGATTAATGACGGTGAGCTCCCGCTGGCGCGGCGTACCTCTCCTTCGCCCATCTTCCAAACGCTTGGTCCGAAGCTGGCGTTCCCGAGCGGTGCGAGGCTCGGCCGCTCAGGCCCTTGACGCGCTCTCACCCTCTGTCTTCAACCTCTCTCGGGTTGGAGGACAGCCAGCAACAGACTGAGCCTGGCTGTAGGAGAGAGCCTCTGATTGCAGACTAGCTAATGAGCTGGAGATCTCCAGGGCGGCACGAAGTGACTCGACGACCCGAGACAGGCAGCCCACGGGTTGACGCCACGTCGGCGAGCTGCGCATCGTCACCGCCAAACGGACTCACCTTTCAACCATCACCCCCCTTGCTTGGATCCCACCATGCCTGTCCCAGCATCCAGCACGTCAGTGCCCTTTCCCGCATCGGGTCAGTTTGTCGAAGCCGTTCGATCGTCAGCCGCCCGGGCCGTCGAGAAGGCTGGCATTCAGGTTCGCCCGCTCGCCTTGTCCTCGTCCTGGCCTGCCCTTGATGTTGACGATCAACCTCCGGCTTGCGTTCCCACAGGTCACGGATGAGTCGATGCGGGCCTTTCTAACTTCTCTAGATCGAGAGGACTACCTCGCGCTTTCCCAGGACCACGGCGCAACGGCGCTTCCACTGGCGTTTGACTCGCCCCTCCAGGAGCTCAACCTGCTTGCCGTCCTCGCCCTCCTCAACTTTGGGTCGTCGTTCCGTCAGCCGCTGCACGCCCATCACGGCCGAGGCGTCTACGAGACGATCCTCCAGCTCGTCCTCGCCTGCCACATCTCCTCGACTGGGAGTGAGGAGCTTCTCTCGGCCAAGTCGATGAGCACCATCTCGGACACGCGCGTCGCCGAGCTCATGGGCGGCCTGCCGCTGATGGAAGAGAAGGCGCACGAGTCGCTGCCCGGCGTTCGGGTCGGCACCAAGGGGGGTCGCCTGGCCGAGCTCGTCGCCATGGTCCAGGCTGTCATGAATACGACCGGCCGGATCCTCATCCAGAAGGGCTACCGCGACCTCGGCAGCCTCGTCGCCGAGCTCTTACGGGACGCCGCCGTTGCCCACGCCAGCGATGACCGGGCGCTCGTCGCCGCCGTCGTTGAGGGCCTCGTCCGGACGATCCCGGCATTCCAGGACATGTACCTCGTTGACGGAGAGCGTGGGTCTTCTTTCCCTTTCCCACCTTCCTTCCGATCCGAACCTTCTCGCTAAATCCCAGCCGAGCTCTCGCTCGTTCCGCTCACCAGCCGTCTACCTGTTCAAGAAGGCGCTCATCCTCGTCCACACCGTCTCGCAGCGCTTCGCGCCGGCCGGCGCCGAGAGCCCCTTCCCCTGCCCGGACACGACGACGCTCGTCCCCATCTTTGCCGACAACGTCGTGCCCTCGCTCCTCATTTCGTGTTCGGTCCTCACCCTCCCGACGGGTTCCGCTCTCGAGATTGCCTTCCCGGACATCCCGCCCGCCTCGTCCAACCCTCTCCTGCGGGCCAAGACGGATCGCAAGGCGCCGAAAGCCGCCCCGCCGCTCGGTGGACCCGAGCTGACCGTCCCGCAGGCGGCCCTCCTCCGGACCGCCTCCGTCTTTGCGTGCGAGCGGCTCGCCACCTACGCGAGGACCGGCGCGCTCGACGACGTTCCCGGCTCAGAGTGGATCAAGGACGACGTCACTGCGAGCGGGATCGACGGCTACCTCTGGGCCGGTGGCAAGGCCAAGCCCGACTGGCGCCGGCTCGAGCGCTTTGCATGTGACTCCATCTTCTATTGAACGAGCATGATCCCATCGAGCGAGCGAGCAACAGATCTGCCCAAGAGGGGATAGTCTAGTGCGACCGGACGCCCTTGACAACCATTGGGATGAAGGCTGGAGCGGTGGATACGTTGCATCAGCTCTGCGTCTCTGCTTGAAACACGAGAAGCGGCGAGCTCGCTCGCACGTACCGCCAGTGGGCGTGGCACAAGCCTGGGTGCGAAGAAACGCATCAGCAAGGCAAGCCAAAACCCGACGCAAGCTCTAAGAGTGCGCACCTTGTGGGCCACCGTTCGGAAGAGAGCCAGGATGATCCCACCGTGCCCAGCGAGAGCAACGTCTGCGGGCAAGAGCGGAGATTCCTTGTCAGCCGAGTCGAGCGCCCCAGATACGACACAGGGATGGAAAACAAAGTAACGGGCCTCACGCGGTGCGTCGTGCGAGGCAAAGAGCTCGCTGAGGAGGAGCCTCGCCCGGCGGTCCATGCTCTCGTCCGTCTCCCGCTCGGTCGGCGACCAGAGGTCGTCGTCCTTAGTGAATCCGGGCTCGAGCACAAAGTTGAGCGGGTTGGTCGGGTTCCGGACCCGGCCCAGGACGGTCTCCATCTCGTAGGCCGGCGGTCGGATGTCGCACGTGTGGACGCCGAGTCGCTCGCGCAGGTGCTCCTTGATGACCGGTCGCGGGGCCCCGGGCGAGGCGAGGAGCACCTCGCCGTACGAGATGGCGAGCGTCATGGCCGCTCGCTTGAGTGGACTTGACCAGAGCACCTCGGGCAGGACGGCCGTCGCGCCGCCCTCGCGGACCTCGGTCGCCCAGCCGCGGGCGACGTCGGCCGCCTGCTCGAGCCCGAGCGGCGTCAACTCGGGGTCGGGACCCCAGACCATGCCGTCTCCAAAGTAGAGCCGGGCCATCTCGTCGCACCAGCGCTGGTGGGGCCAAACGAGGAGGGGGGGGGGGGGGGTTTCTCGGGGTTTGCATCAGCACTCTCGCGTCTGAACTGCGCGAGGGAGGCAAAGAAAGACCGGTACGGACCGACGATCCGTGGCCGTAGAACGTCTCGGCGCGGTTGTGCCAACCCTCGCCATGACGTTGGACGAAGAGCAGCTTGTACTTTGTGAGCGGGTCGGCTCCGGCATTGAGCGCGGCCACCTGGCCCTGCAGGTCTCGCCAGCGTGAGGGCGAGTCGTCAAGTAAACCCAGCCGAGGCATAACCTGCGCGATCCGCAGCCAAAGCAAAGGGGGGGGGGGGGTTCGGACGCCATGAGCAAGATCGAGTGCTCGCTTCGTTCCCCTCCAAGGGAAAGCTGATGGCAAGGTGGTGTTCGCAGACTCACGGCGGCCGGCACGAGCCCGTCTGGCGTAGCATCGTGGACAAAGTAGCCCTCCTCGACCTGGACGGCATGGTGGGCGGCCGCAAAGGTTAGGGTCAGCCCTTCCGGGGTTTTGCCAGAAGGGGCGCGTCCAAAGAAAGCCTCCCTCGGAGAGAAGGGGCGAAACGCACGGTGAAGGACCAGTCGCCCCATCGGGCTACTTGCTTGTCCTCGAGCGCAGCCAGCTTGGCCTCGACCGACAGCTCCTCTTCGGCGGCCGAGGCGTCGACCTCATCATCGGACGACAACAGGGACGCCGCCGTGCCGCCGCCGTCGAGGAGGAGTCGAGCCGCAACCCGTCGAATCTCGCCCTCCGAGACGGCCCAAGCGACGACGACCGCCCCGAGCGTGACGAGCGAGCCCCGGTTAGCGGTGGTGGTGGCACCGTCGAGGAGCCGGCGGACGAGGGTCGAGCCGCCGCCGGCGATTCGCGAGAAGCCGACGAGGACGAGCGCGAGGCGGAGGGCGAGCCGGACGAGCGACGACGCACCGCCGCCGTCGCTTCGCCAAGGTCCGGCGGTTTCGAATCGAGCAGCCGAAGCAGCCTCTTCAGCTGCCGAGGAGGCGGTGGTCAGAGGGCGACGACGATGCAAGGCCGAACGAGCAAGATCCGTCAAGCCGCCGACGACCGTCGTCGTCGCCAGCACGGCCGCCAAGCCCGGATCGAGCGCTGCCGCTGCCGCTGCTGCTACTGACGATGACGACGACAACCTCTGGCCGTCGCCGGCCAGGGAAGTTGAAGTGAAGACGGTGGCTCCTCTTGCGGCGAGTGACAGCCCTCCGACGACGGTCGGGAGCAGGGCGAGCTTTGCGAGCGACGACGGCGAGACGGTCGACCAATCGATCGGATATCCGACGAGGACGCTCCCGATGACGA
The DNA here is from genome assembly GCA_014825765.1 of Cystofilobasidium macerans. NCBI lineage: Eukaryota > Fungi > Basidiomycota > Tremellomycetes > Cystofilobasidiales > Cystofilobasidiaceae > Cystofilobasidium > Cystofilobasidium macerans. The sequence goes on along the minus strand of MVAP01000028.1, from coordinate 73,275 downwards.
GGACGGCAGCGAGGACGACGAGCGTCAAGCGTTCGTCCTCGGAGACGATCATGTTGACCGACGATGAAGAAGAAGGAGAAAGGGCTGTGATAGGATGGGGATGGATGGGGCGGGTCTCGATGTTGGTTCGGAGATCGGCTTGTGCTGCGCCGACCGCCCGCTGTCGGGGGCAATCTCGGAAAGTGACGTCTCCTCCCCGAACGCGCGTCTGATATCGTCTCTTTCTGACGCAAACTCTTCCGAGCCGACGCACAAAGGCAGACGCAAAGCAGGATAGGGAGAGGAAACATCGGGGTATAATCCAGTCATGAGAACCAGTTCGGCTGTCCTTCTAGCTCTCCGGCTCCGAAACACGAGGAGGCGGGTCGGGACGCGAGTACGGGGAGCTAGCTGTCTCTCGTTGGCGGGATGCGGAGGAGAACACGGCGGCGATGCCCGCGCGCCGTCTCTCTCTCTCTCTCTGCACGTCCGCGTTTTGCTTTGGGGAGATGAAATACAAGAGGGGGAGGGCGAGGTCCAGAAGGCCAGCCGACCGAAGCAGAGGCTGATGGAGGAAAGAAGAGCGGCGATGTCTTCTAGTCGCGAATGTGGGGAGCTTTGAAGGAAGAGGAAAGGAAGGAGGCCAACGGGATTGCGAGGCGCGTGCAAGAGGAGAGACAAAGCAGCAAGGGGATAGAGTCGACGACCTCAGAGGACTGGTTTCGAGGATTTCGTCGCCGGAGGCAAAGTAGAAAGAGAAGGGGAAGGGAAAAGAGAGAAGGGGGAGGAGAGGGAAGAGACGCAGATCGGAGGTCAGCCTTCTCGAGATCTGAAAGGGAAGAGTGCCGGCGAGGCGAATCAAACAGACAGTAATCGGGCGGCCGGCGCGAGACGAGCGGCTCGCCCGCGCGCGGAGCCGGGTCAAACTGGAGGAACGTGTACTTGAGGGCGTCGTCGACCTCAAGGATGGCCGCCTGGTTGCCGCACCGGTAGCAGTAGTTCGGGGCGGAAAAGATGGTGACGACGTTCTTGTCCTGGGCCCACGAGTAGCCCTCCATGACGAGCTGGTGGGCTCGGGCGACGAGCGTCAGCCCGTTCGAGTGGTTGAAGGCCTCCGAGATGTCCTGGCCAAAGGTGTAGCCCGCACCCCGGGGTGAGATACCCCAGCCGCAGCGGTCGTCCGGGTCCGACCAGAGGAGGTCACACATGGGCCCCTCGTGCGGGACCTCTTGGATCCGGTCGATTGAGCGGATGTGGTCGAGCGTGTCGATCGAAGGCGAGAGACCGCCGTGGAGACAGAAGATCTAGACACCAGGTGATGATGGGGTGGCGAAGGATGCCGCAAAGAATCACATGAGAGGGGATGGCGAAGTCAGCAGAGGTCCCCCTCAACCCGGAGGGACATCCAAGTGTCCTTCCCTCCCACCAAAGATCAAAGCAAGGGGGGACATGCGCACCTGATTCTCGATCAGCGCCGTCAACGGCAGGTAGTCAAACAGGTCGGTGAACGCCTTCCAGACGTTGGCGTTGCCGTACTTGCGCAGACACTCGTCGTAGAAGCCGTAGACCTGAGTAATCTGCCGGCTCTCGTGGTTGCCGCGGAGGATCGTCACGCGATCCCGGTAGCGAAGTTTCATTGCGACGAGGAGGGTAACCGTTTCGACCGAGCTGAGGCCCCACGACGACGCACGCAGAGAGTCAAGCGAATGAGGTGTCAGTCAACAAGGAAAGTCTCAGCGTTGCTCGATCGAGCAACGGAGGAAAAAGGGGGGCGGGACGACGCACTGGTAACCTCGGTCGACGTAATCGCCCATGAAGAGATAGTTGGTGTCTGGCGAGTTGCCGCCGATGCGGAACAGCTCAGACAGGTCGTGCTGTCGGCCGGATCATCATGGGGGGAACGCGTCGTATGTGCAAAAGGGAAGAGGGGAGGGGGAAGGGTACACGGGGCAGCTCAAACGTCAGTCGAGGCGCCCACTTCTGGAACGGAACGGTAGACGGGGCGAATCGCGTCGTGGTTTGCGAGAGATCGCGCCCAGTAGACAGATGGAGGGGTGGTGATCCAATCACGCTGCTAGGTCAAAGCACCTCCCCGTCGCTCGCACGGCCCGCTGTTCTTCCGACGATGGTGAGCGAAAGCGGAAAGGGGGGGAGGGGAGGGGAGGAGGGTAGGCGAACGATACCCGCTCGGACCCCCCCCCCCCCCACCCAACCCTTTGGACATCTAGCAACCCCTCCCGCACGCGGGCGCACAAAGTTCCGACGGGGAGGGGGGATGAGTTGGGGGCAGAGTCGAGGGGTGAGGGATCGACACGAGACGAGTGATGCCCTCGCCTCTGTCTGCCCCCCCTTCCCCGCCTGCCTCCTGCATGCCTTCTAAAGCGTAGAACCCCCCCCCCCCTTCCCCTTCCCCCGCGGCCCCTTCCCACGACCGATCCTGCCCTCCAACCCCTCTCCACCTTCTAGCTTTGATTCCGACCTCAAAGTTTCTCGATCCCGTCCGTTCCGCCCGAGGACGTGCAGCCGCTGCCGCTGGCCGGCCGAGTGCAACCAAGGAGGCGAGCAGAGAAGGAACGGCGCGGGGGGGCGGGGGTGGAGCGAGAACAAGAGGATGACCAAGGGAAAGAGGAGGAGGGGGGGGAGGAGAACGCACGAATTGGCCGTGGATGTCGCCGCAGACGGTGACAGGGCATCGGACCGGCTGGACGTTAGACTCCTCCATGAGAACCTCGCGCGTCTGTGTGTGTGTGTGTGTGTGTGTGAATGAGTGAGGAGCGGCAAGGGAGTTTGGGATTGCGCGGGGCGGGGGGAATGACAAGGAAGCAAGAAGAGAGCACATGCAAGAGGAATGTCAGTAACTTGCGGGAGGAGCACTGTGCGAGCAGCCGCTTCGAGATGAAGGGCAGGAAGACACGGGAGCTCAGAGGCCGAAAGAAAGGGGAAGGGGGATGAATGATGGGCGAGGCAGAAGGGCAGCTGGACGAAGGGGTCGGCAGGGGAAGAACTTGACACGGCGGCACAAGGAAGGGTGGGGGAAGGCCATTCGGTCCTCTGAAACCCCGACCAGAAACGAGAGCAGCCAACGGGTCCAAGGAACCCCCCCCCCCCCCCCTCCTTCTTCTTCCTCTCCCCCCTCCTCCTCTCGACGTCAAAGAGAGGACGGGGGGCTGCTGTACGGAGATCCCCTTCCCCACCTTCCCTCCTGACCCCAGCCCTCTCGAAGCTGTCCGATTTGAGCCCCCTTCCCGCATACACGCCTACGTAGCCCGCGCGTTCGAATCCGCCCCCCTCCTTCCCCCCATCCCTTATCCCCCATTTCTTGAAGCTCCAGAGGCGCTCCTTCGGATCTCGCAACCCGCGGAGGAACAGGAAGGGGAAGGAAGAAGTCGCCGAACCGCTCATGGAGTCCCGCAAGTAGGAGGAGAGGGAGTGGGGGTAAAGGGAGTCTCCCGTCGAGCAGGCGGCAAGAGAGCGCGCTCAAAACGGCAGTAAGGCTGACGGCCTGGCCCCGGTGGGGTGGGATGTGATCCAAGGGGGTCCGAGGAGTCGTTTCTCGTGAATGGGAGAGAAGACGAGAGTGAAGAGGTATGTGTGCGTGTATGTGTGTGTGAGTGAAGGGGGGGGAAGGGTCGGTGGTCCGCACCTTGTCGCAGAGCCGCTTGATGTCGGCCTCGCTCAGCGTCTTGCACTGCTGCAGCTGGGCGATCCAGGCGTCGACCTGCAAGAGGAAATCCCCCCCGTGCATGTGCGCGCGTACGTGGGTCGTTGGGTCGTTGATCGGTCGGGCGGGGAGCGGGTCGTTGGGAGGAAGGGAGGGAGGGGGGAGGGGTTCCCAAGCAGCGTCGGTCGTTGGAACCGAGTGCGAGCAAGCGTGCGTTATCGGCGCGTAGAGAGAGAGAGAGGAGAGGGGTTGGCGGGAGGGCACGGAGCGATGGACAGAAGATTCCGGATATGCGTGAGGGGGAAGGAGGCGCCCGTTGGGACGGTTCGTCGACCAGCCGGTCGTTGCCAGGTGCGTCGGAGGGCGAGCGGCCAGGCAGGCAGGCAGGCAGGCGTGGACAGGTTGACCGGTGAGCAGCCGCATCCGAGAGCAGAAGAGCAGGCCACGCGGAGCAGCCGAGAGCAGGGAGGCGAACCCGACGTGCGAGAGGGAAGAGAGAGGGAGGAAGCAATCGAGGAGAGGTTCTTCAGTCTTTTGCCTTGGAGGGTGCCTTTGCTGATGCTACGGCGGACCGACATCCGGCGAGAGGAAGGCACTCGAAACTGAGAAGAGGGAGTGAACGCACGTCTCCTGTGTCTCCCATCGTGTTGATGGTGGTGGGTGGGGTGTATGCGGTCTAAGTAGTTGCTGGAGTGAGATGGTCGACGGATGCGATGAGGCGCGCGACAAGTTAAGTCGGATGTATGCACGCGATTTCAAAAATGCCCTACCCTTAGACGAACTCTCGGGCGCAGTTGCCCATCTCTCTCTCTCCCTCTCTCTCTCTCTCTTCCCTCCCTTCTCCTCCCCTCCTTCTTTCTTCCCTGCTGACGTCATCACAGTCGTCCCATCATGAGTCCTCCCACCAAGGCCGTCACCAAGTCGCACGTCGTCGAGACCCAGCACGATGAGATGATTGTCCGTCCAAGTGTCCTTAGAACGCGCGCGCTAGGGCTAGCTGACCCTCTTCCCAAACAGCACGACGCCCAGATGGACTACTATGGCAAGCGGCTCGCCACCTGCTCGTCGGACCGAACGATCCGCGTCTTTGATGTCGTCGACGGCGAGGCCAAGGGCGAGCCCGACATCCTTCGCGGGTCAGTCCCTTTGCTCTCTCTCTCTCTCTCTCGTGGGTTCCCGCTGGCGAGCCGGAGACCCCGTCGCTCAGTCCTTTGAGGAGTGGGTATTAGGGCGGCGGCAAAGGTCGAGCCCGAGTCGTGCGAACCATGGACTCAGGAAGGGCATTGCTCTGGAGCTCGTGTCGGAGAGAAGGGATCCTTCTGTCACTCGCTATTCTCTTCTAGCACCCGCCCCTCCAGCTCGCTGACGCGATCTCCGACCCTCCTCCCCTTCTTCTTGGGACGCTCGTCCGTCGACCTGCCCATCTTCCTTTTGCGCCTCTCCTCAGCCACTCGGCTCCCGTCTGGCAGCTCTCGTGGGCCCACCCTTCGTTTGGCCCGATCCTCGCCTCGGCCGCGTACGACGGCAAGGTGCTCATCTGGAAGGAGAAGGGCCGAGCCGCCCTCGGCGCGCCGCCGTCCAAGGCGGCGGCGGGCAAGGGCGGCGCTGGGACGTACGGCGCGCCTCCGACGACGACGGCGGGGTCTGGAGCGGCAGGAGGCAAGGACGGCGACAAGTGGGAGGTGATCAAGGAGCTGAGTGTCCATGGCGCGAGCGGTGCGTTGGGGTCTCCTCCCCCCCCCCCCTCTCACCTCGCCTTCTTCAGGGAGACGGCAGGCAAAGCGGTTGGCTGGCCCGGTCAAGCCGTGGAGCCGATCCGCCTCCATTCTGCCGTGCTCGTCCCAACCTCAGCGTGCTCGAAACGTCCCCTTCCTGATACTCTCTCTCCAATCCCGCCTTTCCTGCTGCTGCTGCTGCTCCTCTGGCCGCTTGGTCTCGCTTCGCTCGATTCACTCACACACACACAGTCAATTCGGTCGCCTGGGCGCCGTTCGAGCTCGGTCCGATCCTTGCGTGCGCCTCGTCCGACTCCAAGGTGTCCGTCATCACCTTCAACAGTGCGTGTTTCTCTCTCTCTTTGTCTCGCTCCCTCATCTGCACCCCTCCTCGGTTGTCGATCCCCCCCCCCCCCTTTCCTTCCGTCTCACACGGACCGCACGTTCCATGAAAGATCCCTGCGGAGGAGCCTCGTCCCCAAGGCTATAGACTGATGAACCATTCTCTCCGCCTTTCCTACCCTTCCCTCCTCTGCCCCTTTATGCCCTTTTCCCCCTCTTCTTCTCCCTTCGGGTCGATGCCCACTCCAGACGACGGCTCGACCGACGCCTTTGTCACCCCGGCGCACCCGATGGGCGCCACCTCGGTCTCGTGGGCTCCTTCGGCCGTCCCCGGCTCGCTTCTTCGCTCGTCGCCCGCCGCCGCCGCCGGAGCCTCGTCATCCGGCCCTTCCAACCCCCAGCAGCAGCACCAGCAGCAGCAGCAGGCGGGAGGAGGCATCGTGGGCGTGCCCGAGCGTCAGCGGAGGCTCGTCACGGGTGGGTGCGACTCCAAGGTCAAGATTTGGGGGTGGAGGTGCGTCTTTCTTCTACTTCTCGGCCTTCCTCCCCCTCTCCTTTCAGGTCTTAAATTTGCTTCAGGAGGGCCACGTCAACCCTCGTCCCCGCCACCGTTATGACTCGACCGGACTACCCCCGTCTCGGAGGATATCTGAAATCAACTGACGCTTTGCCCTTTCTCCCTCCCCCCCCCCCTTTCCCAATCTTACTTCTTCTATATCTTGATCTTGCTTGCGCGTCGAACCCTCTACCCGACTTCCTTCGCCCACCTCGCTCCTCTCGCCCGCCGGCCCAACAACTAACCTCGATCAGGGAGGAGACGAAGGAGTGGGCGCTCGAGGAGACGCTCGACGGCCATAGCGACTGGGTCCGCGACGTGGCCTGGGCGCCCAACACGGGTCTGCCCGCCTCGTACATTGCCTCGGCCTCGCAGGTGCGTCTGAGGCGCATTCTTCAAAAGGAGTGGGGGGGGCGGTGGAGTGATCTTCCCCAGCCCTTCTTCCCTCTCGTCTCCTTTCCTCTTCCTCCCGCGCCAAAACCTGATTTCCGATTGCCAAGAGGACACGGCAGGCAGGGGGACAAAGGGAGAGGAGAGTCAACTCTTTCAGGAACGCCGCGCGCTGACCCGTCCCCCTCTTTGCCCTACCCGTTGCTCGGTCCCGTGTCCTCGCCCCCCCCCCTCTCCTCCCTTCCCCTCAACCCCCCTTTCGTTCTCTGACGCAGGACCGGACCGTCCTGATCCACACGCGCTCCTCGCCCTCGGGGCCCTGGACGACGAGCTCGCTCCTACCGGCCGGCCAGCTCTTCCCCGAGACGGTCTGGCGGCTCTCGTGGAGCTTGGCCGGCAACGTGCTCGCCGTCAGCGGCGGCGAGGGCAAGGTGAGCCTCTGGAAGGAGCGCGCCGCCGGCGGGTGGGAGTGCGTCAACGAGCTCATGGCTTGAGGGACAGGAAGAGCAGGCGCACGAGAGAGAGAGAGAGAGGGGGGAGGCAAATGCGCACGCGCCAGGAGGGGGAGTCGCCAACCCGCGCCCTCACCCTCGCACCCTCCTTCACCCTGAACCAAAGCGTCTCACGCGTGCGAGTATCGCTGGCTGTTTGGGGGTAAGGAAACGCTTGTGAGGGCGCAAGGGAATGGAAGGGGGGGGGGGGGGTGAGGGGAGGTTCCCAATCCCCCCTCCTTTTCCCTTCTTTACCTTTCTCTCGGGCCCCTCAGACCCTCAGCAAGACGTAATCAAACGGCGACTTTCGAACACGAGAGGCTTGAAGGAAGACTTCATTGCCTATGTTACCCCCTAATTATCGGTTCCTCGGCTGGGCCCCCCCTCTTCCCCCACTCCTGGAAAACCCTAGCGCATCCGTCCGAGAAAAGAAACACCTCATACCCCAATGGACAAAGAGTCCCCACTCATTCGACGCCTCTCTTCCTCCCGCCCATTCTCTCCCCTTCCCTTCCCCCTTTGCCTTGCCCCCCCTCCCCTCTCCCTTCCCTTTCTTTCCCCCCTCATCTGTCAACGAGCTCCTTGGATGTGTGGTTCCAGTGCGGCTCGGCTCAGAAGACCGTCCGGGTGAAAGGGGGGAGGGGGAGAGGGGGAGGTCTCGCTTGCAAGGACACCAGTCTCGCTGACCCTCCACACCTTGGGTCCAGAGGGGAGTTCTCTACAACGGGTGGGATTTGCGGCGGGAGGGCCGGAAGTGGGGGAAGGAGGAGGCGGGGCAGAGAATTGGGGAGGGGCAAGGGCTGAGCGTCTTTTTTTACACCGGGTAGGGGGAGAAGGAGGGCGCAAGGGGGTTGGTCGGGAGCGGTGGGGTCAGGGCTCTGGCCGACTACCTGCCTGCCCGCCTGCCTGTCCGGGCGGTGGTTTCCGCCCGAAAGGTGGGTTTGGATTGCCCGGATGAAGAATCCCCCGTTCTGTGAACGTTAGACACGAGAGAGAGAGAGAGAGAGCAAGGAAAGGCGTTGAAGGGGGCCTTCTTGCGTCCCGCCCCCCCGCCCTATCCGACGTCTCTCGCGCCGTCGCCGCCGCGCGCGAGGACGAAGGTAAGTCGTCGGCCCCGCCCTTCCGGCTCGCGCTGTCGATCGATCAATCGATCGAGGGGGGGAAAGGAGGCGGCCAAAGGACCGTCCGAAATGGACGTTTCCCCTTCAACTCGGCTCGGAAGGTCGATCTGGGGTGAGAGTCGATCTGGGGGTCGATCTGAGGTAAGAGTTGGTGGCCGCCAGCGAGTTGCCCAGCGGTCTTTCGAGGAAAGGGGAGAGCAAGGTCGGGGGGGATGAGCCGAGGGACCGTTAATCGTGTCGCCACGGTCAGACGTGGATGAGTTGCCAAGGCAGGCAGACGTCTGCCGTTCGCAAGTCGCGAGGGAGGAAGAGACTCGCAGGATCGAGTCCGTATCCAATGCGCTTGCCCGGAGGCCGGAACGGCCGGCAGAGGCACTTGTTGGACGATCGAGAGAGTCGGACCGCCCAAGGGGAGCAGGGGCGGGGAAAAGGGGGTCAAGGACTTGCACCGGGACCTGAAGGCAGGGCGCGACTTCAAGGGAAACCCTGAGTAGCTGGTGGACGCGAAGGGTGAATCTTGCTTGGCGCTAATGCTCTGGCGGTAGAGTAGGCGAGCGTGCTGGTGTGGGAGGGCTCGGCGTGCGCTACTGAGAGCGAGCAAGCGAGGGAAGAGCAACATGGAAGCGACGGCGCGACGGACGGCTTCTTCTCCCTCAAACCAGGACGTCGGCGGATCTCTTCCGCGCCCTTTTATATAGACCAAGTGGGTGGATCGGTCAGAGCCCCTTTTAGACTTGCCAGCATCCCTGGGTAAGATTAGTGCGTCAGGCGGAGGGGTCGCAGTCTAAAGGGGGTCCCTCAGTGAACGAGGCCCAGATCGGGCAGAATCATCGTATGCCAAGGATGCCGACCGGTCTCGACATACAGCGTCAGCGTACATCCTTTTGTCAGGCGGTTCGAGTGGGGCGAGCTCAGAGAGTCAAGATGGCGCCGGAAAGCCTTGCGAGCAGGCCAGGGCCGGTGGTCAGTTTTGCCAGCGAAGCGGCCGACCACGCCGGCGGGCGCGGACGCGAAGGCTTCCTTGGACGATCCACCCGGTCCCCATTCAGAGTGCCTCCTCGCTTGCAGGGTGATTGGAAGAAATCAGCGTGAGTGAAAGAGTCCCAGCGAGGAAGGCTGAAATGATATTCATTTAAGCAAGCAAGAGTACGCAAGAAAGGCCTGGGTGTCGAGTTCTTACTTGAGGGTCGGTTCTCGACCAACTGCTGGCCGCCTGGTCACTAAAGGGGTATTTTCCCAGATTGTTTGTGATCCACCCCGCCCATCCGCGCCGCTCGGCTGCGCAGCGGCTCGCCTCGCCGAGCTGACGACCTGGCCTCCGATCCCTTAGGCACCACTTCACCGTCAAGAGTCTTCAAGGTACGGCATGGTCATGCGCAGACGCGGTCGTCGAGACGTCAGGACGATGCGCGTCGAACTATCAAGCTGATCGCTACCCGTTGTTTCGCTCGTCCCCTTTGGTTGTCCTCGACCCGCCGTGCGCCCGCTGCTGCTGCTGCTGCTGCCGCCTACACGCACTCCTCCGCCCCGATCTCCGGTTGAACTCCTCCAACCCAACCCGCCACACCTTCTTACCTCGGATCTTTCTTATCCGTCAACCAGATGTCCAAGCGTCAGTAGGCCTTCCACCCCTATCACGGGCCAAGGCGCAGGCACTCGCGCGCGTGGGGAGGAGCAGCGGGCTCGGTTCGGGGAGGTCGGGTTTGGGGCCGGCGGATACTAGGAGGACGGGGGACGAGCGAGGGAGACAAGAAGCCTACTGGGCGTGGCCATTTGCCGGGACTGCGCTCCCCTTTGAGGTGGCTCTCGCCGGTCATGGGGCTGCCGTCACGGCTCTCTTGCCTTGCGTCGGCGTCGGCCCTGCGAGGGTCTCGTCGTCAGGACATCACCCGCCGACCGACCTGGCTCCGAGGGTCGCCGGCTCCTACCCAGCGCCTCCTACCTGCGGGTCCCGTCAACATCTGCAGCGAAGGGGCGCTGACATCTGCCTGCCCCCTACTTGCTTGGTCTTTGCAGCCCAAGCCGCCGGAAACAAGTTCCGCATGACCCTCGGTCTGCCCGTCGGAGCGGTCATGAACTGCGCTGACAACTCGGGGGCCAAGAACCTCTACGTGCGTTCTCCCTCTGCTGGACCAGACGCTCCTTGGTCAGCGCCCAGAAAGGAGGCTGACTTGCGCCCAAACGGACCCACCTCGCCTCCAGGTCATCTCGGTTATCGGCTTCGGTGCCCGTCTCAACCGGCTTCCTGCCGCCGCCGCCGGCGACATGGTCATGGCTTCGGTCAAGAAGGGTAAGCCCGAGCTCCGCAAGAAGGTCATGCCCGCGGTCATCATCCGGCAGCGCAAGCCTTGGCGCCGGCGCGACGGAGTCTTCCTCTACTTTGAGGACAACGCCGGCGTCATCGTCAACCCCAAGGGTGTGTCTTTCCCCTTTGTCTGGTGTGACCGACGGCTACTGATCGCGCCCTCCGTACTGCTGCGACTCGATCTCCAGGTGAGATGAAGGGCTCGGCCATCACCGGCCCCGTCGCCAAGGAGGCCGCCGACCTCTGGCCCCGTATCGCCTCTAACTCGGGCACCGTTGTTTGATTGGAGAGACGGAGACGATCCATGCCGGATTTCTACTTTGTGTTGTTCGCGCGCGTGCCGCCATGGATGGACGGATGGGTCTAGAGCCTGAGGGCATATCGCGTGTCCAGTCAGCCTTCGAGGGACAGCAAGTGCGATGGACCAGGCCCCGTCATCCATTACCGGCGGTGCTCGTCATGCCGCCGCTAATCACGCCTCGCCTGTTGCTGACCCTCAGCCTGCCTTGCTCGGCGCCACCGACGCGTGAGGCGATAGAAGCGACGCGCAGCAGACGTCCACTAGCGAGCGAGACATCGGCCGTTTCTCGACCGGCCGCTCTTGCTCGCTCCCTCTTGCTCTCTCTATACGGCACTGCCTCGCCAAGGCTCCTAACCTAGGACATGACCGTGTCGCCGGCGGTGGTGGCGGCGGCGGCAGGAAGCCACGGCTTCATGGCTCGGAAGCCGCTTGGTGCGCGTCCTTGTCTCTTTCTAAAGCGTCTAAGCGCCATCTCTGCTTCAAGTGATCCTTGCGCTCGCGCAGCAGTAGTCTTTGGGCACAAGGTCGCAAGTCGTAAGGACAGGAGGAAGGAAAGGAGTCGAAGACTACCGCCCCTTGATGCTGTTACAATTCCGACGACATGCTAGGTTGGAAGAGATGGAAAGTCAACGGATGGTCCGAACGGAGTCGGTTGATGAGGCGTAAGGGGACAACCATAGAGGGAGAATGAGGGAGGATAAGCGCCGTAAGAGGCCTCGCGAGGCAGCGACCGGTCTCCCTGTCGACGGTCTTGTGACGCGTCGTCTCTAGGACGCATGACGGCACCGAGATCCACTGTTCTGGCGTTGAACTTGAGGGGTCCCGGTTGAGTTGCCCCATCACTGTGAACCGGGGGGTAAGCTTGGACGGGCGAACCTCGGCACCCTGAGCGACTGCGCGCCGAGTCGCCCTCCCCTCCGACCGTGTTCTGCTGCTGCTTCACCATCTCGAGCTAGACCCCAGAGACCACCACCTGCTCTTGACCTCTCGTCTAGACTCACATCATGACTACCGTCCTTACCCTTCCCGATGGCTCCCTCACGCTCGAGCTCGCAAACAAGGGCCGTAAGTCCTGCGGCCCTGGCCGCGTCTCGGCTTCCTCCGTCCCGGGGCTGACGACCTTACCTCTGGCTTCATCTCGCATTTTCCTCACCGCCGCTCGCAGTACATATCCACCGGATCCTTGTCGAAGGCAAAGAGAAAAAGAAGGCCGACATCATCACGACGCCCGAGGAGCTCGAGATCGAGAAACGCGGCTTCCTTCATTGCATTGGTGCGTCGGGCTCGGCTTGACGACCCGATCCTCTGAGGCGTTAGCTCCTCCGGCCTGACGGCTCGCCGCCTTCACAGTCGGCCGTTACGTCAATCGGCTGCCCGCCAAGGAGGTCGTGCTTCCATCCGGAACCAAAGCACACCCGCAAACGTTTCCGCCTTCGACGCCGGGGGTCTCGCTGCACGGCGGGCCGGAGGCGTTTGATCAGCGCGTAGGTCGTTCCCCGTGCGCTGGCCTCCCATGCCTGATGATCGCCGCCGCTGACAACCTCCTCTGAACTGCTTGATCTTGTGAAAAGGTCTGGACGCCGAGTGATATTTCGTCGGCTACCCTTTTCACGCCCTCTGAGAAGAAGACGATCTCAGCTGAGCTCGCCGATCAGAGTCGGCTCTTCACGCTTATTTCCGAGGACGGCGACGGCGGCTACCCGGGCAAACTTCAGGTCGAGGTCTTATTCACGCTACTCGGCTCGAAGCAGCCATCTTGCGGCATCGCCATCGTCTACCGCGCCAAGCTTCTCGACAACACACCCGAGACGCCGATCAACCTGACGCAGGTGCGGGCTGAGCGCTGCTGCGATCTCAGTGGACGGAGAGAACTGACTCCCTAGACATGTCTCTTTGCTCGACCATGCAGCACTGGGGATTTAACCTGACGGCATCTGAGGGCGGTGACCAGGTTCGGGATCACAACCTGACGCTGAAGGTCAGTCTGCGACCGGCGCGGGTTTAGTCGTCACGCACAGAAGCGACCCTGACGACGCCCGCCCTTTTTGCCTTCAGTCATCCAACATCCTTACGCTCGATCCGAAGACATCATTGCCGACGGGCTCGCTGACGGCCTCGCCGGACGGTTCCGCTCACGACCACCGGTCCGGTAAGACGATCGGCGAGCGGTACCCTGAGATTGGCTACGATGACTTCTACCTGTTCGACGAACTCAACGACGTGCCGTCGCAGCCGACGACCTTTGATGCCAGCCTACTCGGAGCCGAGTCAAAGTCCGACTTTGCGAGCTCGTTTGTCCAGTCGACGTGAGTCCCATTGCTGTCTCTCTGTGTGCTAGCAGGCGCCTGACCAACCTGCCCCTCAACGTAGCCCTTCGGCCGATCTGAAGCCGGTTGCGTCGCTCTCATCCGACAAGTCGGGCCTCCGGCTCGAGTGGACAACGAACCAGGCCGGCGTTCAGCTCTATACGGCGCCCGGCGGAGGCGGCAACACCCAGAAGAAGCTGGCGCATCGCAAGAACAAGGACGTCGCCGAGGAGTACTCCAGCGAGTGTGAGTTGTGGTCCGTTTCCTGTTAACGACGTCAAATGGACGTTGACCGCCGTCCGCCCTTCGCTCGTCCCAGTTGCCGCCTTCCTCGAGTTCCACGCGCCCTATGGCGGCTTTATCCACCCCAAGCTGGCCGACGTTCCCGGCGGCAAGTGGAACACGCTCCTGCAGCAGGGCGCCGTCTACAACAACTTTGTCCGGATGGATATCAGCCAGGCCTGAGTATGCGTTGCCCTGCTCCTGTATACATGATCGCCGTCCACTGCTCCTCGATTATTCGCCCTGCGACCACGGCATCGGAACGCTTGTCGGCTGTGCTGAGCTCGTCGCCCGTCGAACGCCGGCCAGCAGGCCAGGAGCGGCGGAGGCTCTAAGGGGAGTGACGAGCTGAAAAAATAAAAGGGGAGCCTAGGCGACGGGCGTCATAGCGCGTCTTTCGATGCCTTCGACCGTCGGACGAATCGGCCTCCCGCCCATTCTCATCGCTCTCCTCTCTCTCTCTCTCTCGACCATCACCCATCACCAACTCTTTGTCGTGATTACCCTCAGTTTCAACTTCTCGCTCCCATCATGTTCGCCGCCATCCGCTCCGCCTCGTCCTCGCGCGCCGCCGTCCGGCTCTCGCTCTCTCGACCCATCTCGTCGACCCCGTGCGTGCCCTTCGGAGCTACCTATCCGACCGACGTCGACGGGTCGACGGGACCTCTGCTAACTCCTTTCAACGGGCTGTGTTTGTGACTTCCGCTTCTACCAGCCGTCTCGCCTCGTCCGCATCGAGCCGGCACGACAACAACCCTGAGGTTCTCCAGCACGAGAAGGCCCGCAACCTCAAGGGCGAGCAGGACTCGTCGGCGCCGCACAAGGACACCGCTCCCGGCTGGAACGAGCGTCTCGCCTCGTGCGTCGCGCTCTCTCCCCTCTGTGCCCATCAGACGAGGTCGCTAAACACTTGAGCTGCCCTCCCAGTGACTCGGAGGCTAGCGTGAAGGCCGACCAGGCTGAGATTCCGTCGATCGAGAAGCTCCAAGAGAAGACCAGTGCGTCTGCCGGCTGGGCGCCCTCCTTGTCCACATGGGCCTGACGATCATCTTTCCATCGTGCCACAGTTGAGCAGACTAAGGCTCACCACCACGAGGGCGGCGCCGAGCAGGGCAAGGCCGCCGGCACCAAGACGGTGAACCCGACCACGTCGGAAGACGCCGTCGTGCGTCCAGACCTGCTGCACGTTGAATGCCCGCTAGCTCGCTGACCCGATCTCTCCAACCTTGCAGAAGGCCGACCGGGGCGAGAAGCACACCTAAGCCAAGCTCACCCCGCCCGTCGGACGCTCTTGACGTCACGGCGGCGCGGCGCGTTGTCGCAGCCAATGCATGGCGTAGCACAGGCCCCATCTAGCTCTACTTTGTATCTCCTAGCACCCCTCCCCTTGCTATTCTCCTTTGCTCTGCATGCATCTCTCCTGTATCGAGCGTTCGTGCCGTTGCTTCCGGGTTTGCTTGGTTCGGCGAAATGAGAGTGCGGCCCGAACGCGCCGAAGCCGCCGGTTACCTTCGCGCGCGCGCGCCGCGCGGCAGAGGCACGGACTCCGTTCTCACTCACCCTTTGCTCCTTCGTCGCTCGACCATCACCCAGTAGAGCCCTCTCTCTCTCTCCGTCCTCAACCTCCTCCCCTCGTCGATTCCCTTCTTCCTCGCCTTACCTCGTCATGTCCGATATCGCCTCGACCTTCACGCTCAGCCTCTTCCTTGGGACGGCCGCCCTCTTCTTCTCGTCGGCGACGCATGACGCCGTCGGTACCGGCAAGGGCGCCGGCAGCGCCGTGCTCGAGAAGGAGGCCGCGATCCAGAGCGGCAAGCCGGGTGGGTCTCATCAATTATATCGCCGAGCGGGTAGGAGACAAGAACGGCGAGGCAGGCGAGGCCTCAAGCAAGGAGCCAGGGGGAAGACGAGGCGCTCGCCGTTCGGCGCGGCGGAGCCGAGGAACTCTGTCAGGTTCAGAGTTCTCGGCGGCTCGTGCGCTTCTCAGCCACGCCGACTCGCTCATACGGCGCCTCTTCCAAAGTGTCAGGAATGTTGAGGACTGACATGCAGCTCCGGCTACGCCCCTTCAGTCACTCGGCTCTCGACCAAGCCGGTCATCATCTACGTCATGGTCCGTCCTGCTGGCGCTCCGGCCGGTCGCGTGCGCGATTCACAACTGATAAGCCATCCCCCCTGAATGCTTCGACTGCTTTAGGGCGTCTGTGGCTGGTGAGTCTCGTACCTCGTGGCTTCGTGGGGCACTGCGAGAGCAGCAGCAGCTGGCTGACGCGGCCTCGCTGGTGATGTACGTCTCCCCTCGCAGCGGGAAGTCAACCGTCGGCACAGGCCTTGCCCAGAAGTTTGGCATCCCATACGTCGACGGCGACACGCTTCATTCGGAGAAGAACATCGCCAAAATGGCCAATGGCATTCCGCTACAGGACGAGGACCGCGTGCCTTGGGTCAGCCCTCTTGGCTTGCAACGCTCCCGCGCGCAGCAGGGCCCGGCCGACCAACCATGCTGACTGAACTTTCGCTCCTCATGTCGTTCATCCCTGCAGCTCCAGACGCTATTCTCGCACGCTGTCGAGCAGATTGATGTCCACCCGTCAGGTTGTGTTGTCGCTGCCTCGTGCCTCAAGAAGGTCTACCGCGACATCCAGCGTGGCCAGGGTGCGCACAGGGCAATCAGCAGACGTCGAGCTGGCGCCGAATGGGGGTACTGATCCGGCTTATCTGCCCCTAGGAATCGGTCCCGGCGGTCTTGAGTGCCTCCCAGAGGGACTTCCCGGCAACGCAAAGAAGGATGACGTCCGCCCGATCTTTGTTTACCTCCACGGGACGAAGGACGTTCTGTCGGCGCGCATGAAGGCGCGGAGCGGTCACTACATGAAAGAGGATGTGCGTCTGCGACCTCTCCTTAGGGATCCGACCCCCCAGCGACAAGGTCGCTCGCTCACTGACCGTTTACGATCCCATCTCGCATTACCGGTTGACCAACAGATGCTGAACTCGCAGCTCGCCACGCTCGAGGAGCCGCCGAAGGAGGGCGAGAAGGACGTCATTGTCGTTAGCATCGACCAACACCCGGATCAAGTCATCCAGGAGGCCTTTGAGAAGCTCACCAAGCTACTCGCCTTGTGAGGCGGTCCGCCCCTGTTGACACATAGATGAGATTGCCCGCACGCTGGTAGTGCCCACGACAAAATGCGAAAAGAACCGCTCGGAGACAGAGTCGGACGAGGCTTTGCGAATGCTGGCGACCGGGCTCTTACTCCGCCTGGACGCCCGTGCGCGAATAAAGCCCGAGCGACGTGCCTCTCCTTGCGCCCCTCCGGACGACGAGCTTCGGCCTCTTGAGCAATTCAGCCCTCCTTGCTCGATCGCAGACTGCCCTTTCTCCTCTCTCCTCCGGCCCCCGACGCCCGTCGCCGGCCCAACACCCTCCACCTCTAGCTCAGCGGCCCGTCTCGGTTCCCACCTACCCCACCGCAGCTTCGGAGCCAAGAGAACTGCAAGCCGCGCAGCCGGTTCCTGGCCTGTCACTCTTTACAACCACCCGGCTTTCAAACGATTCACAGACGCCACCCCGAGGCGGCCCACGGACCCGGTTCGTCTCCGAGCTCCCTCGCCCGGCGCCTCGTGCTTCATTGGGGCGAGCGACGCGCTTCCGGGGCTGAACGCCTGCTGACCGCTTCGGCCCTCCCTCTCCGTCACGGTCACAGACCCCCTCCCTTCGCTGCAACCCACCTTGAACCCGCCTTCCCAGACATCTTGAACCAAGATGCTCTGTCGGACTCTCTTTCTAACTCTTCTCTCTTCCTTGCTTGCCACCGCGCGGCCGGTCGAGTTTGACGGCCTCGAGCTCCGGGCCGGCGCTGGTCTTCGCGAGCTCGTCCAGGCCGCCGAGCACGACCAAGCCGCACGACTCTGGCAGCGGCAGGAGCTCGGCAACGAGACGACCTCTGCGATTACAATAGGTGCGAGGTCTTCTTTCGCTCTCTGAAACGTTCAATGAGATCGTGGGCTGACCTCGAAGAACTCGTCCCACATCTCTTCGCGACGGGCAGCTTCGTCGGCAGATCCGTAAGTCTGCTTGGCGCCACTAAGCGGATCTCCCCGCCGAACTCAATGCTAATTACCTGGGCCAACGATTCTCCCCCTTTCGATTCCTTCGCAGAGCGTCTTCGGCTGCCCTGACGACCCAATCATCCTCTCAGCCGGTCACGAGCTCGCCCTCGGACCCCGCAACCACGACGACGACGTCTGCCGAGCTCGAGCCGTCGACGTCGGCAGCTGCAGCCAGCACGACCACCCCGGCTCCGAGCTCGACTCCGGAGACTTCTGAGCCGGCTGTCTCGTCCGCTGAGCCGGAAACGACGTCGCAGACGACGCCACCTGCAACGACGACCGCAGCGCCTGAGACGACAAGCGTCCAGCCCGAGACGACGAGCGAGCCGACCGAGTCATCGAGTTTGGCGCCGGTTGAGACGACGAGTAATCGATCGTCTTCGACCGCACCGACCACCTCCGCTGCACCGGTGACGACGACCGGCCAAGCGTGCGTATCTTCCGCACACGACAGGAGACCACTGCTTCTGGTCTTGCGGACCTCTGTCGCTTGCTGTCATCGCCGTCTCTGACCTCCCCCTTTGCCTCGCAGCGACGCATCTGACATTTCTTCCGTGCCTCCCTCTTCTTCGCCTATCACGCCTGCCATGTCTGGTTCCTCGGCCTCATCGTCGGTCAACGTGCCCTCGTCCGGCTCCTCTGCCCTCGTGGTGGCTTCCTCATCTGTCGCGATTGGCTCGTCTTCCGCGGTTGCCTCCTACAGCCCAACCTCCCAGACGCGGCCTGCCACGACAAATTCGGCGCCAGCGACGATGCAGACATCGCAAACGCAGCCCGACCCCGTCACGCAGGTTGTCGTCGTGACACCCCTGCCGACCGGCCAGCGGACTGAAACGACGGCGGCCGGCCCACAGACGACGACACTGCCAGCGGGCGCGACCGGCGTCGAAGTCATCACCCTCACGGCCTACCTCACATCTGACGGTTCAACATTCGTCAACACGGCTGTCGCGCTCGAGACGGTTGTCATCCCAGTCTACCCATCCAGCCCATCGGGGTCAGCTTCCGCAGGGATCGAGGTCGTCACCGTCTTCGTCGACCCAAACAATGGCGAAACGGGCGCTATCACGACCGATGTTGTCTCAGAGCGCACGTCAACCGACGGCGCCGGCATTGTAGTCGTTGAGGTGCGTCCTTCGGGACCTGCACGCAGCGTCGACCGGATGGGGTACCTGACAGACTTGTTGTTTTCATGCAGACCGTCACAGCGCCAATCATCCTCACGAGGGTCGCCCGCGCGACAGATCCATCATTACAGACCGGCTCGAGCTCGGCTCGACCGATCATGTCGCCGCTCGCCACGAGCCTCCTCTCTGTCATCGGCACGACGCTGCTCGCCCTGTGCGGTGCTCTCTATACACTCTGATCTTCGGCCCAGTCTTCAGTCGGTGTGCGCAGCACGGCCTCCTCTCATGCGGACACGACTCACAGGCCTGCCAGCTCGCATTATCCTCCTCTCCAAAACGTCTGTCCCTTTTCCTGATCAACTGTAGCCCTAGTCCCTTGAAAACACGCGCCCACATTGTCACGCGAGCAGTCGCCCGCACGCGTCCACCTGCATTTTCTGCCTCCATCTCGTCCGCCGCACCCTAATAGATCGCGATCTCCCCCGTCTCTCTCTTTCATGCTGCTTTGCTTGCTTGAGGTTTTGTCGACAGCGGCAGAGCCTAGACAGCCAGGTTGGGCTGCTGCGCCGACCCGGGGCCCATGACTCCGACCCGGCCGCGCGTTCGGCAACGACGAAGCGTGAGAGATCGTCGCGTCGGCGTCTCGTGTGCAACTGCCATCGCGGAGGAGAAAGCGTCTACAGTCCTCTGGCACAAGCATGGGCGAGCCCCGGACAAAGAGCGGCCGCGTTGTCAAGCCGTCTTGGCGGCTTCAGCAGAACGACAGCTACGCCAACCCCGTGGACCTGATCCAGCCGTCGCCCGCACGAAGAACGAGCTCGCTTCCTGGCAGGTCGACCATCTCGGCGGCTGAGAGTAGGCCGCCGCCACTCAAGGTGAGCTTCTGCATTCTGTCGCACGCCCACCCTTTCCGAGGCTGACTACCTTTCCATGGACCATCACAGCGCAAGCGGACGTCGCTAAGTAGCTCAAAGCCGGCGGCGTCATTACCCTTCAACAGCTCTTCCGAGCTTACGCCCGTCGTTTCGGCGACGTCGTCGTCTACCTCGATCCTTGACGTCGCTCAGCGACCGCCATCCCATCGTCCAGCCTTTCCGAGCTCGGGCAAGGCTCCTCATGCACCCCGTGTCTCGGCCAAGAATTTGGCGCGGTTGCCGCCCAAGCCGCCCCCTCGGCCTCCGCCGCCGGACGTCAAGACAGTACCGACGCCGCCAAGCGGCCGGGGGCCAATCATCAGGTCCTTCATCGACTTCAACGACGGGTCAGAGGAGCTCGGCGTTGTGATTACCTCGGGCGACTTCGCTTGGGATGGCGAGATGGATGGTGGTAAGTGCTCCTGACCCAGTCGGTCGCTTTTGCCAGACCACTCCCCTCGAAGCTGACCATGGCATCCATCTGACCTCTCTCCCAGGTAGTTGGCGGGCGACGAAGAACATCAGACCCGAGCTTGGTCTCAAGTATCGAGTGCGTTTCCGTCTTCAAAACTCGCCGCTGATGCAAGATCGACTGACTTATCGCTGTCCGCTGCGGGCACGTACGCCCCGCAGGTCACGATGTGCGTGCAGAAGCTATCACCTGGTCCCGGTCGGCCGCCGGTGAAAGGCATCCGTCGGCTTTCGTCTCCAAAGCAATCGAAGCCGGCTACGTCGCCTCATTGCGTTCCCTCACCGCAAGAGATCCTCGCTCGGCTGCCACCAGGACGCTCGAAGGCCCAACGGCGTGCTCCACCTTCCGTGTCTGGCGTCGAGACCGACATCGGCGAGGGTCACACGGACGACGGCATCGACGATACAGACGACGATTACGATGCTCGGATTGAGCAGCAGGCTTCTTCTTCGTCGTCGTCGTCGTCCTCGGCGTTCGAGGAGGATCCGTCGGATGACGCGGATTTTCGCTCAGAGCCCGAAGAGGATGATGAGATTACCTTCCAGGCCTCGCGGCGGAAAGGCAAGCGGCGCAAGGCGGCGGGTTCGACGGCGACGACAAAAAAGCCACCGATCAACAAGCGAAAATCGAAGGCAACCGAACGGATGCGCTCGCCGAGCTTCTTTGGCCATGGTTCGTATGCGGCGCCTACTGACGATGGCCTGCCGCGAGATCGCTTCGGCATGCCGTTCCCGCTTGGTGACGATAGCAACGACGAGGGACACGACCGACATCCGCCCTTCTCGGGCGGGCTCAACCTCGGTCAGTTCGAGAATCCGCTGTCGCTAGACGAGCAGTACCCGCCGGAGCAGTACCACGAGCCGCCGCTCGAGAATGACGTGCCGCCGGATTATGCTTCGGACGACCGCGACGAGCGAGCGATGCTCGAGCTCTTGGCCAAGATTGTTCATAATGGCGAATTGGCGGCTTCAGCGCTCGAGGCCGTCGAGGCAGCCACTGTACCACTCGCGGAGCAGCATCCGGCACCGCAGCAGGCCGAAGTTGTTGAGCCTGCCCCAACGCCGAGTGAGGTGGTCGCGCTTGTCACCGTCGACGGCGAGCCTGGAGAGCACGAAGTCCTGGCCGCAATCCTTGCGGCCGAGCAGCTCACGGCCGCGTCAGTCGTTCAGCCGCCATCACCAGCCCTCGGCGACACTCTATCGGCGTCGGCGGTTGCCGATGCTGCGCTCGCGATTGAGGAGGAGCTTCTCGTCATGAACTCGACCGATCCGCCTCCGCAAAGGTCGACACTCGATGACATCCTTACCGCCGTCGAGTTCCAGCCACACGAGACGAGTATTGCCGTTTCTTGATGGTCGTCAAATTGTCCAGCTCTTCTGGAGCCCGTACCAGCATGCGCGGCCTCCAATGCTCGCCTCACCGCATGCGGTCGCTTTCGGACCTAGCCGGCCGCCTGAACCTTGCCTGCCGGTCTCAGTGCTCGCAATGACTCCCTTCCTCGCCCGCAGCCTGCCATCATCGTCCCATCACAGCGAGCGTTGCCTCGCACCTCGCTCCAGCCCACTCATGTTGTATTGCCGACGTGCTCCTATCCATGCCCGCCGCGAAAGGCCCTACCCTCAGGCAGCCGTTCTTTTAGAGAGCATGCACATCAAACGACGCTAGGCGAGCCGTCGCTTAATCTCTTCTAGCTCGCGGTGCCAGGCGTTGCGCTGCCGGACGTCCCGCTTGAGATCCTCCCACGGCCGATTGACCTCGCCTTCGCGCCCCTGCTGCCGGCCAGCAAGGAGGTCTTCGCTTGCCTGGCGCTCCTTCTCGAGCTTTATATTTAGCGCCTCGTAGCGGCCAAAGAGGTCTTTGAAGCGCGCGCGTAGGGCAGGTCGCGACGTCGGCAGGTCGAGAGGTGGTGGCGGTGGTGAGGGCGAGCGCGTCGATGTCGAGACTGCATCGGCGTGCGCGTCGTCTTCGTCAGACTTATCTTTGGCCTGAGCGTCCGGCTCGTCCTCGGAACTCGTGAAGTCGGGCGTCGCATTCCGTTTTGACCTGGCTTTGACCTTCACATTGCTCCCCGACAGCTTGGACGCCCTGCTGGCGACCGGCGGCGAAGGGACGGCGTGTGGGACTGGGGTGCCGGCCGGAGATGAGGCAATGGCCGTCTCGGGCTGCCGAATGTGGGACGGCAGGCTCGCGGCAGGAGGGGTCGGCGCGGACAGAAGATCAGGCAGAGGCGACGCTGGTGGCCGATGGATCTTTGGCTTCGTCTCCTTCGACGACTCGGCTGCGGAGGCGGCAATGGGCGCCTCGTCCGGAGCAATCGTCCGTCTACGCTTCTCCTTTAACGCCGCCGAACCAGCCTTAGCGGATAAGCTCCCACCATTCTGCTCAGCGTGCGAGCCTTTCCGCTTCCTGCCGGACGGCGCGACCTCGCCCTCACTGTCGGACGATGGGGAGACGACGGCGCTTCGGGTAGCCGATGCCCTTGGAGAGGCCTCTCGTCTTGGCTTCTTGCGCTCGAGCGACGCCCTCGAGTCGGCTGAGCCATCGCGCGTCCTTGAGGAAGACGAAGCGACTGGTCCTGCGGCGCTCAGCATCTGCTTTAGTGGCGAGCCGCCTTTCCACTCTGGGTCCACCATCCGACGCTCTTCTGCGTCGCGCGGGAGACGAAGCTCGTCAAACGCCTGCTCGCAAGCGGCGATAACGGTCGCCTTGTCGGCCTGCGAGTACTGCTTCCAGGTGAAGATGTCGAGCTGAAGGTACGACTGAGGTAGCAGGCGATGCATGTTCGCGTTTATCGAGGTCGGCCGGGCAATCTACGTCGAGCGGAGATCAGGACGAGTCAGGTTATGCAACGTTCCCTTAGCCTGAGGCAACATCCGCCGCTCACCTCTGATAGGATCCGCGAGACCTCGCTTTCATTAGCGCGGACCTTGCTGATGATCTGTTTGGACGAGAGCGGGCCGAGGGCGAGGAGTTGGAGAATGCGCGTCCGCAGCGTGCTACCTGGCCGCGAGGTCTCGCGCGAGACGGGTGGCGCCGGGCTACGCGAGGCCTGACGGCTGCCGGATGAATGCGAAATCGTGCCTTGCTGGCTTGGCGGCTGCAGCCGTTCAGCACCTGTCTTGCCTGAGGTTGAGCTCGACCGACCGATAGGAGTGCCGCTACGGGAGCCGAGCCCGAGCGTCGCAGCCGACGTCGCCCGGCCCTTGCCCTTGGTCACCGCCCGCGACGGCTCGCCGTCGAGCTGAACGATCTTTCGCCCGCGCTTCTCGCGCTCTTCCTTTTCCTTGCCCTCGCGAAGCCGTTCTTTTGCCGACTGCGAGACGTCCGTGTGTCGGACGGCATACCGCGTCTGAGCGAGCGCAGCGAGATGGAGGGGGGCCGAGGCGACCTGCGCACGGCGCGAGAGGAGCTCGAGCGGGGGCGAGAATGTTGTCGATGAGAGCGGGAAAGGAGCCGACGCGTTGATGATATGCAAGGCCTGAGGAAGAGAAAGAGCAGAAAAGCCTAATCAGTCCAGGCTCAGGAGAGACAGAGCTCGAAGAATCTCAGCCGCCGTCGGTTGCAGGTAAGGGAGGCACGCAGACCGGCCGAGAAGGAAAGGGGCGGCGGATCCGCGACCCCGGAGGAGAGGATAACGTACCGACGGACCGGCGTCATTCAGCTCGAGCTCAACTGTCGGCGATCCACCGGGTTTCTCGAGAAGTCCCGAACGGACGAGCTCCCGGAGAGCGTCGAGCGAGCTTTCGGACAGCCGGAGGACAACGGCCTGGGCGACCGGCTCGTGCGGCGCCGGCGGAAGGATCGGCACGAGCAATGGCTGACCAGCTAATGAGGTCATCGCTTCCGAGACGAGGGCGAGGATGCGGATGCTCTTCCGAGGACGTGCTTCCGAGCTTGACCCTTGTCTGAGGGTGAGCTGTAGGCAGTAGATTGGGAGACGGGCTGGCGGTTGCGGGGGAGAGCGCGGGGGTTGAGATCCTGGGCTGAGGTGAAGTTGACCGGCGCAGGCGTGCTCGCAACCGTCACTCCGCCCGGACCCTCGACCCTGACCCTCGCTTTCGCAGCTTTCTGTATGCACAGGCTGTCGCGCTGCCCTCAGCTCCATCTGACCCGGCAGGTAGCTGACACTCGTTCAACTTGTTTTCGGCTGTGGCAGCTCGCCGCTCGTACACCACCTCCTCACCCGACTTCCCAACCCGCGTCTGCGATCTTTGTGGCCGGTCCACGTCCCTTGCCCTGCCACTAGACCATGGTGCGCGAGTTTACGGATGAATCGTTTCCTTGTGATTTGCGAGACTGACCATGACCCGCTTCGGGTTCCATTTCGCGGACACGGCCTGGCAGACTGCGCTCTTCAACTTCTCGTCGCTTCTGCTGTGCATTCTCCTCTTCATCTGCACGTGCACCTTCATCCGGTCAACCGCGCCCGGCCTCGTCGATCGCAATAAGGAGGGTTTCGCCGGTCTCTTCTGGAAGTGCTCGCGGATCGGTGCGTTCCCTAACTCTTTGGGCTCTGCGCTTGCATGGCAACGGGCTGACCCGCCGTGCTGACGTCTCCGCCCGCAGGAGACCGACTCTCGCCATACGTCTCGCTCGCCTGCGTTGCGATGGGAGTCCGAATCCTGCTGAGCTGAGCCGATTGACCAAGTGGCCATGAAGAAGGGAGAGACTGTTGTACGATGAGCTGTGACCGCATATCGAGCCCCTCCGCCCCCGCACGCGACAGGCTGTAGAAGTAGAACTCATTCTGGACCCTCTTAGACGTCTGGCAGCCCATCTATCTACGTCAAATGCTGTCACTTAGGCTTGGACGGTGTGCTGTGTGTCGAGCCTGCCTCCTGAGCTGGGCCGGCCGGCCGCGGCAAGCTCGTGCCCAGCATGTGCCAGCGCAGCGTCACCCGGCAGCCCTCCTCCGCTAACCATCACTCCCACCCCCGCCCTCTTCTTCCGTCTCTCCAGCAGCTTCAAAGCGAGGCGCCCCTGGCCGATAGTTGTCTCTCCTCTTCCTCTCGTCTATCTCGCATGGCAGACTACAAGGCGCTCAAGGCCCAGGCCGCCAAAGCGTCGCAGGCCAAAGCCGTCGCGGAGGCAGCTCGGCTTGTCGCCGAGAAGGAGGCGAGGCAGAAGCTGGAGCGCGACAAGGTACGGAACTCCAGCCATGTCGCTTCTTTCTGGAGAGCTTACCGCTGATCAGAGTCACTAATTGATTGCGCTGCCTCGGTCTCACCCTTTGCGCAGGCAGAGGCGAGGGAGCGCGAACAGCAGCGCATCGACGCTGAGGTCCGGGCGCGGCGGGAGCGCGAGGCCCGCGAGGTCAAGGAGCGCGAGGAGCAGCGCCGTCGGGAGCGCGAGAAGGAAGCAGCCAAGGTTCGTCCTGCAGTCTGCGACAATCTGATTTGGGTGCCGCGAAGTGTGGGCGGGTGCGGGGAGCTAGGAAGCTGATCTCAAGCTCCTCCTCTCGTGGTCACGCGGCAGGCGCCACCGCCAGCCGCCGTCAAGGCACCGATTGCATCAACTTATTCGCGGCCGGCGGGCACGCTCTTCCCTCGCAAGGCCAGCGGCAAGCCGGCCAAGGAGGAGCTCACGCGAGCCGAGCTACGCAAGATCAAGGAGAACAAATCGATCTTTGGCGACAGCGTCGGCTCAACCTCATCAATTATCAAGCGCGGCGCCGGCGGATCGGCCAAGTCTACCCGGGGCGCGCCGACCCTCTCCAAGAACAAGGGAGCCAATCACGGCAAGGCCGAGATTAGCAAGCGCTTTGCCGAAGAGGGTCTTCGGGCACTCAATAAGGACAAGCGCGACATGCGGACGATCGACGAAATCGACCGCGAGCTGCAGGAGAAGCGCCGGGCGCGCGAGCACGAGCGGCTCCGGCTTGAGCGCTTGCGCGAGGTTGACGTTAGCTCCATGCTCAAGAAGCCGGAGCGTGAAACGCTCGTCTTTGCAAAGAAGGGGGCTGCAATACCCAGCCAGCCGATGGAGCCTGCGACACCGGCAGGCCGCTCGTCCTCGCCGTCAAAGCCTCTGAAGGCACCGCCGACCACTTCTGCCTCGTCGTTGAAATCGCCTTCTGCGGCTAGTACGAGTAAGGCATCCACCTCCCGCGCGCCCGTACCCTCCGCCTCTTCCGCCTCGCGTCCCAAGGCATCGCAGCCGAAGCCGGTGTCGCCCGCAGCGCCTGTAGCAGCTCGCCGGACAGTACCATCAACCGCGCGTCCTAAGGCTCGCTCCGCCTCCCTGCCGCCAGCAAAGCGGCCCAAGTCGTCATTTGACTCTGGCGCGCCGGCGAAGCCAGCCAAGAAGGTGCCGTCGCGGGCCCGAGAGCGGGATCGAGACCTCTCTTCCTCGGAGCTGGACTCGGATTCAGACGGCTACAGCAGCGGCTCTGATCGTCGGCCAGGCCGGAAGCGCAAGGCTGGCCGGAGCAGCGGAGGAGGAGGAGGGGACTTGCGGTCAATGATTTGGGACGCAATGGGGCTCGATCCGAGCAAGTGCGTTAAAGGTATTGTCGGCAGCTGCTGTTGCGCTTGTGCTGACCGGGCTCTGGCCCTCTCTGCAGGTACGAGGGCCGCAACGTCTACTCGGATTCCGACGACGATATGGAAACCGGCTACAGCGCCGCTCAGACTGAAGAGCGCCGGAGTGCCAAGGTTGCCCGGCTCGAAGACAAGCGGGCGCTCGAGGAGGAGAAACGCCGCAAGAAGGAGAAGGAGCAGCGAAAGAGGGCCGGCGCTTGAGTCTCGTGGCCGGCCCATCAAGATCTGCTTCTCGGTCCTTTCCTACGATCGCGTGACCCTGCTCTTCCACTCGCTCATTTCTGTTTCATGGCGGGTCGCATCGACCACGACGATTGCGGCAGTCATACGAACTCACCTCCTCACGCCCTCATCCCCTCCCCGCATCACTGACTTCATTCGCATATCTTGTAGACACCATCATCACGTATCACCACCGCATGAGCCGGCCAGAAGAGACGTGATACATGACCCTTCCCCGGTCGATCGACCAGCCCGCAGGCAGTGATAAGTGGAGCACGCGCGTTCGTTCGTGCGTACGCCTCGCGGCGCAACAGCGCCCATCGCCGCCCGGAGCGAAGCCGACACCCATCCACCAGCCGATCGAGGTTGCCCGACAGCCAGCCATCGCTCTCCTCCAGCAGAGCCTTTCGAAACCTCATCCAATTGCGAGTCCTACTCGCCTGCGGGCATTGTCAACATGTCTCGCCCCATGTCCGGCCCTCCAGTAGAGGCTTCAGAGACGCCCCTCTCGCCCCCGCCGACGTACGCCTCGCTAGGCCAAGGCCAGCAGCTCGGCCCATCTCGCTTCAGCCCGTCGGTTGAAGCGACATCGAATCCGCAATCCAGAACGCGCGAGAGCTCACAGACGAGCCAATCCGTGCTGGTCCGGCTCAGTTGGAGCTCGTCGGGCGACGACTTACCCTCAGAGGACGAGGTCAGCCCAGCGTGAGCGATCTCGGCGCACGCCGATGAGACCACCCTGACCACTCGCTGAGCCTGCTTTATCCCGGCCGCCTCTGTCGCAGGCCCTGAGTCTGGAGCCGCCAGAACGGGCCTCAGAATTGCGACCCCGGCCGCCGGAAACCTCATCCGAAATCCGCATGGTTGACAACTCGGCTGCCCGTCTCACCCGGCCGCAGTCGCTGCGGCCATTCGTCCGCTCAGTGGCCATCAAAAGTTGGACAACCCGCCAGGTTGTCACCTTTTTCGACATCGAGGTACTCCTTTCGGGCGCGGAGGAGCCGATCGTCCTCCACAGACGCTACTCTGATCTGCTCGACCTGAGGGACCGGCTCGACCGGGTCTACCCGACTCTGCGCCTGGCGATGGGCCGTTTCCCGCCCAAGTCGGGCCCTCGGCGCTATGACGAACGCTTTCTCGACAAGCGGCGCCGCCGGCTCCAGGAATGGCTTTCGGTCGTTCTGCTACATCCGGTGCGTATTCCCATGTGGGCATCTCGTAGAACGAAAGGCTCACTGATGACGACTGACGCGAGCAGGATCTCGGCGGATCGCCCCTGGTTCGCGACTGGCTGCTGCCGCCAAAGAGCAGCGTCCTCGGCGCTTCATGACGATATCGCCTGCAGACACCTGATCTGGGCGACCGCCTAGCTTCAACTTGCCTGACGCTCATAATCAAGCGGCCAGAGAAACCATCATACAGATCGTGTCCACAGTCTGTTGCGACCGCTCTACTGAAGGCCAACTACCCGTCCGACAATCCCAGATCGCAGGCGGACCTTGACACCCCTCGGATGATCACCTCGGGTGAGAGTCTCTTGCACCTCGCCGGCCGTGGTCTTTCCGCTCGGCTGGTCCTGCTTTTGGACGACGAGTACCTTGGCACCGGGCACGAGCAGCCGGGCCGGCGGCGGATGCGTCGGGGAGAACTTTGACACTGCTCCAGCCCCTTCAATGTGTCGCGGAGTCGGGGGCGGTGGCTCCAGAGACAGCTGCGAAGGAGGACGCGGTTAACGCTTCTTGACTGAGTCCTGATCCAATGCACGTCAAACCCTTACCTTGGACATGGGAGGCAGCGTCTCTCGCCCTTTGCCTTTACTCTGCTCGGTCTCGATTGCAGCTCGACTCGGCGTGATTGTGCCCGAGGCGATGGCCGGACGTCCAAAGACGGTAGCGGATTCGCCTCCATCAAGTCCCTCGCCGTCCTTGCCCTTGCCCTTGTTGCGACCCCGACGGCGCTTCTTCTTGCCGTCATCGACCTCGTTCTCCACTTGTTGCGCTGTGACGACTCGCTTCTCGTAGTAACGGAGCTGGAGCCCGCTAACGTCAAGAAAGGCCCGACCTTGCGCCGTACGCTCGCCGAGAACCGTCCGCCGTCGCTCATCCCGCTGAGCCGGCGTCGGGTACGCCGTCCGAGGGGCCGCGATGCGACCGATGTCATCGACCTCGGGCGTTGGTGAGGTCGGCCGGGAAGACGCGGGCGAGTCGCGCTTGACATAGGCCGTCATCTGAATCTTGCCAGTCTTAGGGTTGAGCGACATGACGCGCCGAGGGGCCTCAGCAGCCGGCTTCGGAACTGCACCCCCACCGAGGGTCGGGAAGGCGCCGCCACCAGCCTCGCGCCAGGCCTGCTCGCGCGCCTCCTCCTCTAATCGTGCCTTCTCGCGCTCCTCCTTGAGCACCTGAGCGGCCAGCTCGGCTCGGATCGTCACGAGCAGGCGGGCCTTGGTCTGGTGATTCAGCAGCGGGGCCGAGCAAGACGGGCATGGCAAGTAAGGTAGCTGGAGCGTGCAGAGCGGAAGGTAGCATCCCGGACACTGGGTCGTGTACAACGATAAGTGGTGAATGCGACCTGCAGAATTGACATCTGGTGTCAGGGCCTGACACTCGGAGAAAGAGAGGGCAAGAGGCGCGCACCCATGCAGAAGCAGCCGCCTTTGTTCTTCTTGAGCGCCCGCTTGCGGAGCTCGGTCCCGTCCTCACCGCTCGCCTCAACGTCGCCGATCAGCGTCTCGAGCTGCTGGACCTCTGCGCTCTGTAGCGATCGAGGCTTTTCTTTGCGACCGGACGAGGAAGATGACGACCCTATACTGCCGCCGAGGAGGTCCGAGGTGAGGCCGCCCTTTTTGACGTGTGCTTGCTTGACAATGGCCTGGCCCGAGATGGGCAGCGGCGTTGTTCTGCCGCTGGTTGGCCGGCTGTGAGTTTGGCTTGACCCGCTTCCGCTGCCCCAGATGAGGCCGTCGTCATCCTTGTGCTTCTGGTAGACAGTGCCGCTCGAGCCGAACTCGGCCGACCAGTCGGCAACCTGGCGCGGGGCAACCGATTTGAGCGCCGATCTGACCGACTGACCCTTCTTCTTGGCTGGCGGTGAAGCCGGTAGGGTTGGAATCGGCTTCGGCGCGAAGCGGGGCTGTGAGTCAATGTACGCCTGGATCGCAAAGGCGGCCTGCGTGCCGTCGCCGAGGAGCGTCTAGCGAGGCGGCGATGACGATGTTGGTCAGCTTTAGGGACCCTAGACGTTGAGTTGGGGCAGATCGTACCTTGAGATGATTTCTGATGGCATCACGAGACTGGTAGGCGTCGAGCGAAGGAAGGATTTGGGTCTGCACCGTCTCGTCGTCTGCAAGTGGGCCGCCCGACGAACGGAGCAGGTTGGGTGGCGAACGAGCGAGCGAGGCACGAAGGCATCAGATCAGCTCTGGGTCGGTCCAAGGCGAGATACAACGACGCGTACCTAGACCAGTGACGCCTGCGATCAGGCTTGCGATGGACGACATAGCAGTGGCAAGCAAGGATTGTCTTGCCGCGCTGGCAGGGTTTAGGAGGAGGGGGAGAGGATGAATCTCTGGGTGCTTGACCGCCTGCGCGGCGACTCCGGGGCCGGCCGGCCGCCTGCTTGAGCGAACCTCCTCCTCCTCCTCTACCTCCTCCTCCTGCCTTCTTTGCTCAGACCGGTCAGCCAGCCCCGTTCAGCGACGCCAGCACTCGCGAGACCGGATTCCAGCAGTGTATTACCTCTTGGACGCGTTCGACCTCAGTAGGGAGCAAAGAGAGTCCTCGGTCGTCAACACACCCTCGACGCTTGGCCGACGCCTCCAATAACGGCCCGCGCAGAGCACCGTTCGATCTCCCCGGCTTCATCCCACTCGTCGCAGGCCTGAGGAACGCCGTTCAAGCTATCAGATCATAATCATCCGGTTGCTTTGATTCGCTGGTCTTAATCTATTGCCTGTTCGAGGTCTTCAGGACAGGATGCCACCGAAAGGTGCTACTGCCGCCGCTGCCGCTGCGCCGGGCGACGACGATCTTGCCGGATCGCAGGCCGGCGACAAGGTCAAGAAGAAGCGCAAGGCCAGCCGAGGTGTGTAGTGCTCCAGAAGGCGAGCATTGGCCTGAATTGCTCGTTGAACAAACTCGCGTTGCCATCCATCCCCTATTCATAGCCTGTCAGAGCTGCCAGAAAGGTCGGTGGTCCCCTGCCTGGCTCACGCGTTCCGGTCGACCGCCAGAGGCCAGTGTTGACCCCATCGTGTGCCTCCCGCCTTCCGTTTGCATCCTCGCAGCGCATCTAACATGCTCCGATACGCGACCGTGCGCCCGTTGCGTCAAACGCGGCGAAGAGTGCGTCGAGGGCGAAAAGAAGAAGGCCCGCTACCTTTACACGCCGGAAGAACTCGGTCAGTTCGCGCGCGGGCGTCCATACCGAGTCTTGGCCGCGGCCCCCGCCGATGCCGACGGCGTCTCGACTGACTACAGATGGCCTTTCACTCGTCCTTCTAGAAGCCTTGCCGAAGCCGGTCCCCAAAGGTCGACGATCAAGCAGCTCTGCGTCTAACGCCCAGCGGCCGGCGCTCGCGAGTCGCCCGTCGGACGTGTCACAGACATCGAAGGCCAGCGCAGCGCCGACGATCACCCAAACCCCCTCCCAGCCAGCTGCTCCCATCGTACCTAAGCCGCCACCTCCTCCGCCGCCAATCAGGTCAACGTCAGAGACGCTTTCGGCGAACGGTCATGATCTGCTGCAGGCACCAGTCCAGGCTGCGTCGCCAGCCCAGCAGAAGAACGTTACGAGCCTCGGCGGCCTAGGCTACATGTGGGCGCCCTCGCCATCATCGCACGGACAGCAGCCATCGCACTCGATGCAGGGCCCAGGGAGCAGTCATGGCAGCAACGGGCATGGACCGCATGTTGAGTCCCTGCGCTCAACATTCGACGCAACTA
The DNA here is from genome assembly GCA_014825765.1 of Cystofilobasidium macerans. Classification (NCBI taxonomy): domain Eukaryota; kingdom Fungi; phylum Basidiomycota; class Tremellomycetes; order Cystofilobasidiales; family Cystofilobasidiaceae; genus Cystofilobasidium; species Cystofilobasidium macerans. The sequence goes on along the minus strand of MVAP01000028.1, from coordinate 41,496 downwards.
TGGGCCAGGCGCCGGCGATGCCTCAACATCAGCAGACGCTCCCCGCCGACTTCTTCTCCGACATCTCGCCCGCTCTTGACTCGAGTCGACAGTCGTCTGGGTTGGCCTCGCTTGGAAGTCTTCAACGCGGTGAAATTCAGAAGTGGACTGGCCACGTGCCCTTTGGCAACTCCTTCGGTCACGCTTCGGCCGGTCCTTCGTCCGTTCACGATCTTGGTGGACCGTCGACGCTTAACCAGCTCGGGCTCTGGCCCGACATCTCACCCGCGGCCGAGACCTCACCCCATGCGCTCTCAAACGTCCCCTCGAGCGTCTTTGATGCCCCACAACGGGCGTTTGATGCTCAGCGGCACTACACCGACGAGCAGCAGCAGCTCCGTGCGTCGTACACAAGCCCGCCAACAGCGGCAGGCACGCAACAGACAGCTTTTGGCCGGTCGCTTTCTTCGGGGGCGAACGACCGTAAGGGCAAAGATCGAGCGCCGGCCCCACATCCGAATGAGCTTCTGATCGACGAACCGAAGGCGCCAAACGGTAGAGGCGGCCATTGGGACCAGGGCTTGGAAAAGGGCCTCAGAGGCTTTGCTGTGCGTGCCTGGAGGTTGAACGGATTGACCTTGTGGCGGCCATCGACTGACTCGACTAACACTCTCTTCAATTAGTCTGGGTCGAATGACGCGTACGCGCTCGCTACGAGGCACGGGCGCGCTTACCGCCGGCTCATCAGCCATGTCAGGGACCGCTACGACGAGGCTGACGCTCTCAAAGTCGTCCAGAGCATAGCCGACTTCAGGCCTAAGGTCCTCTCTGCGACGTGCGTGCCTGCCTTGCGTCTGAAGCCCTTGCGTCAGACGGGATCGTCACTTATCGTCACTCCCGACCTGCGCAGTGCCCATCACACCGAGGACGACACGCTGTTCCTCGAGATCGCGCTTCAGCGGGCGATGCGCGACCTCGCAGCGACCCTCTTGCCGCTGACGGGTACGCCGACGGCAATCTGGCGTCGGACGGGCGAGATCCTCGCCGTCGGCGCAGAGTTCTGCATCCTGACCGAGTGGAGCCAGCAGGACCTCATCTTCCGCGACACCGAAGACGTCCCGCTCGCCGAGCGCGGCGCGACGGCTGGCGGGGGCAATATGAAGGACGGTTTCGAGGGTTGGAAGGGCTGCTTCTGCTGGGAAGTGATGGAGAAGCAAAGGTGCGCCCCGCCACAGCTCCCCTCTACCGAGGCTCGCACGCTGATCTCCTCCTGGACCCTCCGCCACTCGACCCAGTGTCATTGAATTTTACGACAACTTCAGTCGCTGTGCCTTTGACGGCACGACGCCCTCGTTCAATCAGGTCTGCACACTGTTGACGCCCTCTGGCCGAGCCATCTCATGCACGGCCTGCTTCAGCATCCGGCGCGATGTCAGTCGCGCAACGGACCCTAACCCCTGCCACGTCTTGCTGACTGGCTGCGCCCTGTTCCTGTCAACTTTTGCAGATGTTCGACTTTCCCTCCCTGATCATTGCGTATGTCCGATTTGGGCTTCACTGATGGCCGCTGTAAGCTGACCCCTGTCCTGCCTGCTCCCCACCGCGCTAGCCAATTCCTGCCCCTCCTCCTCTGATGCGACTGTCCATGCTTTCCCGCCTGAGTTCCTTGCCTTAGCTCCCTTGCTCTTGTCCCCCTGCATCTCGCACTGCTCTTGTGCTTCTCGTCTGTTGCCTATCTTTTGTATCGATTCGGATCGTCATGCCATCCCGCGGTTATGCCACCTTGCGAACCCGCCGTCGGCTCCTCGGCTCTCGGCCTCGTCGGGCTTCATGCAATTCGGGGACCCCCGAAGAGGAAACGCGTGGGTGAGCCCCGTGCAGCGTGCATTGATTTTGCGGGGGAACCGCGGCCCGCGTGTACAAAGCTGGACGCGACGCGCCCTTCTTCGCGCCCCCTCCGACCGCCATCCTCTCGCTCTCGCTTTTCTTGTCTCTCACTCTTCTCCTTCTTTCTCTTCGATCATGCTCGCCATCGCCCCTCTCGCCCTTCTCGCCTTCGCGGCCGTCGCCAACGCCCAGGCTGTCGGCCAGAACGACATCCCCGCAGCCTGCGGCCAGGATTGCTCGCAGACGTACGTCCCTCGTCGTCTGCTCCCGAAAACAACACGTCCCGACGCTGACCTGCTTTCCTCCTTTCTCTTCTACCGCCTCGCAGCCTCCAGGTCTCGACGCTCTGCTCGGAGCAGTACCAAGACTCGACCGACCTCTCGGCCTGCTTCTGCAACGGTACGTCCCTCCCGTTGTTGGCCCGCGGGGAGGCGCGCGTCCTTGGTAGCGCGCCACGACGCGTCCTTTTCAGCCCGCCACCCCTTCTTCGCTTCCCTCCCGTCCCTTGCCGAACCTTCTTGTGTGAGAGGCACGCGACTGACAAATGTTCTTTCCTCATAGCCCTCCCCTCGGACCTCTCATCGTGCGCCACCTGCCTGACTGGCCAGAACCTGGCCGAGACCGCCGCTGTCCTCACCGAGGCCAGCTCGAGCTGCCCTGCTGCCATCAAGGTGCGTCCTGCTTACTCCGGACCGTCTTCTGGCCCCAGGGTTCAGACCATACCCGCCGTGCCAGACACTCACAATCATATCCCCTCATCGTTCGCCGTCCTTCAGGCCTGCGCCTTCAGCTGCGATTTTGAGGCCTGCGACCCTACGGACCTCGCGTGCCAGTGCGCCGGTGGCTTCCTCCAGAACGTCCTCAACTGCGCCTCGTGCAACGCCGAGCAGGGCAACACGGGCGTCACGCTCGTCTCCGACTACGAGACGCTCGCGACCTCGTGCCGTGCCAACAACTTTGAGGCCCCAACCGAGCCTCAGGCGATCCCTTCGCCGACCGGCCAGGACCAGTACGTCGCCCCGACGCTCGCCTCGTCGGCTGAGGCCGTCGCCTCGACCGATGCCGCCGTCTCGTCGGTCGCCGCCCAGACGACCAACGTTGTCGGCTCGGCCATCACCTCGGCCGCCTCGTCCGCCTCGGCTGCTGCCTCGTCCGCCTCAAGCTCCGCTCGCTCGTCGAGCTCGTCCTCGCGCCTCTCGTCCTCGGTCCGCGCTTCGTCGTCGGCCTCGGCGGCCGGTGCCAGCCAGTCGGTCGTTCCCGGCAGCGGCGCCGAAAAGGTCCTTGCGACCAGCGGTGCTCTTGGCTTCTTTGCCCTGATCGGCCTCTTCCTCTAAGCTCTCCAACTCTACCCACCTTACTTGACGATCAGACCCTCCTCGCGCCTCTTCTGGCCCAAGATTCGCCCACGCTCTCTTAACACCCACCTTCGTTCTTTGTTTGCCTGTTCACGGCGCGTTCACGGCTCGCGTCGCTGAGGCCCCCTTGCATTCCCCTCGGTCGCCCTTACTTATCCTCTTCTATCGATGTCATCCTCACATATGCGTGCTACAGATACTTCAGCTTTCCTGCTAGCGCGAGTCTCGGCGCAGCTGGGTTTCTAGCCGGCGCGCGGAAGGCCAACCGCCCGACTGCGCCTGCAGTAGGAAGCTGCCAACGACCGATCATCTCGCGCCGTTAGCTCGACCCCATCAAGACGCTAACTTGAGGCTTTCAAATCCACATCTTGTACGACCCATGCAGTCGTACTCCTCGCCACCCCGCTCAAAGCGTGGCCCGGCGCTTGCCAGCAATTTCGGTCGAAAGGCTGCCGCCGTCTCCTCAGTTTCGCAGCAGCTGGCTGATGCCCGTCGGCCCGGCAGCCCTCGGCCTCCGACGGCGCCAGCAGACATTAGAGCAAGAAGCCGGCACATGGCTGCTCCCCACCCGAAGCTGAGCGCTAGCAGCGCTAAGAACCAATCCGGTGGCAGCCGAGGCATGCGCGAGCCATTTGTCGGCCCAAGTGATGCCCAATTCAAGGTGCCGCAGAAGCGGCCGTCGGCCTCAAACCTAGTGCGTCGCGCATACAGCTCACTCCTTTTTCTGACTCTCGGCTGGCTGACACCGTTTGCTCCTTTTCTCGTGCCGTGCCATGTCAGGGCTTGAATGGCGCTGATAGCTCTGTCGCGCCACCTGCGATCCGCCCACGAGGCAACAATCGCTTCGACGGCGGACGAAATGTCAACGGCCACGTTTCGGAGTCCTACGACGAGGTCAGCTGCGTCAAATATGCATTCGCAGAGCTCAGTGCTGACACCTTAAAGTCTTGTTCGTCATTCTGCCCTTTGTCCTGTCCTGCGTGCCAACGCATATATGCCATCCCCCGCGCCGCACTCCTAGCGTTCGACGCCTATCGTCCAACCAAGTGCTATTAGCGCCGGACTGTCCCGAGCTACGTCGACTGGTGTCCGCGTCTCGCTGATCAGCGTCAACAGCGATCAAACGTCGGCCGGCGCTGGCAGTGGCGACATTGGCTCTCGGCCCGACACGATTGCGATCGAGGAAGTCGTTGAGGTCCTGCCAGCACTCCACAAATCCCGCTTACGCCGCCGATCATCGAGCCCGCCCGATTTTGGCGGCAGCGAACGTGAGGAGGACGGCAACGACCCCCAGGACAGTTTTGTCGACTCAGTTCACGACAACGGATCGCACAGTCGCTTCTTTCAGCGCAAGGGCACCGTCGAGTCGACGCATGGCATGGTTGAGGAGGTCGAGGATGATGAGAGGAGCGACAACGACGCCGAGGACGCTGAGCAGCGCCGGGCGACGCCTCCGATGCCACGCAACGCGCTTGGTTACGCTATCCGCCCGGACCCACCGGACCGGCCGCGCCCGGTGCGCGTCTCAGGCCGACCATTGCAGGTGCCTTCGCCAAACGATGTGGGCAGTGGCGACGACATCGAGGTGCGGCATGTCGTTCGTTCTCATGCCAACGACTGAAGCTGACCGTTTTAATAACAACAATGCAGGCTCAGCGGGCGCGGTACCTCGACCAGATCGCCGACGCTGTCCTCGAAGGAGGCCGAGCTGAGATCATCTGCGAGGAGGTCAAACGCTGGTCGAACGTCGCATATGACAACGACGAGGCGTGGAAGGCAGGCGGCGAGGGTTCGTCGTGCGGACGCCCGCTGCGCAGTGGCCGTTTGGTGTTGATCTGAGTCATTCTTCTTCGGATCCACAGAGTTCGCCCGACACTTCGGCAGCCTCAACCAATCGGTCCTCGACTACGCCGACGGCGCGGCTCGCAACTTTGGCACCCTTTTGTCCGGCATTCAACGCTATGAGGCGGAGCTGGAGCGGGTGCGCCCTTGTACCACCTGTTCCGGTCAAGGACGGAGCTCGCTGACTCATGTAGCATCTGATTATCTCAGACTGGCAACAAGATTGACGATTATCGCCAGGGCTTGGCCCGCTGGGGCACGGATATCGTCTCTGGCACTGGGCCGCCAGCCGACACGTAGTAGGCCCATCTTGACGGCCAGGGCCTCGCACTTAATCTTCCGAGAATCACAACCGTTCTTGATGTCCTCTTATGATCCTATGTACTAATCGTCTTCTCGCTGCAATGTGGCGGTCACCTTTGCAAGTGGCGGTCGAGACGGCGTCTGTACGCATCGATCGGCCGGCGCTCGGCTCGCGGCAAGCCGAGGGGAGCCCGGCCCGAGCGTGGCCTCCCTTCCCTCCTTCGACCACATCCCCCTCCCACCCTCTACTGAGCGAGCAGCACCTCGACGACGCCTCCGTAATGGCGCAGGCCCCTCCCAAGCCCTGGGAGAACGCCGCCAATCAGATTGCAGCGAGCGAACACCTACCGGCGGTAGCGAGCGGGCCGGAGGTGCCGTCTCGCCCAGCCGAGATTGCGAGCAGTGACGCCGTCGGTCGGTCCCACTTTTGCCTATCGCGATGCAAGAGAATCAGTTCTGAGCTGACCTGATGGCTGCTGGCGACTTCTCTCAGTGCCCTACGGTCGACAGAACGCTCTGGCGACGACAAGCTCATACTCGTCTCCGTATGGCGCCGGCTACGGCTCATCAGCTTACGGCGGCGGCTTTGGTGGCATGAGCGGCGCCATGTCGTCGTACAACCGCTTTGGCGCTGGCGGAGGCTATGGATCCTACGGCGGCGGAGGTTATGGTGGCTACGGCGGGGGATACGGCGGCATGGGAGGCGGGTACGGGATGAACGGCGCTTACGGCATGGGCGGCATGCCCGGCCAGGAGGGCATGGGACCAACCTTCTCGTCGACGCTGGCTGAGTCGACCTCGCCGGCCTTCCACCTGATGGAGTCGGTCATCCACTCGGTCAGCTCGGTCGCCCAGCTGCTTGAATCTACCTACATGGCGACCCACTCGTCCTTCTTCGCGCTCGCGAGCGTCGTCGATCAGGTCGGCTCCGCCAAGCTCTTTCTTGGCCAGATCCTCGGCGCCTTCTCGGTCCTCCGATGGGGCCGCGAGATCCTCGCCTACCTCCGTGGCAAGCGCTCAAGCTCCTCGCCTGCCCTGCTCGGGGGCGCTGGCGGCTGGGGCGAGGAGTATGCGTCACTCGCTCAAGTCGTCTCGCCCCACAGCCGCGGCCGGCCAGGGCAACCCTCTGCAAGCCCGAGGCCATCGGTCAAGCCGCTATTCTTTTTCCTCTTGACGGCAGTCGGCCTTCCCTTCGCCATGTCGCGCGTAATCACGGCGCTGGCACGAAATCTTCCATCGCAAAGCCTAGCAGGCGACCCGGCCTCGCACGAGGTCCCGCCAGAGGACATGACGTTCGCGCGGGCAATGTACCGCTTTGAGCCAAAGGACGCACTTGAGCTTGGTTTGGCCGAAGGCGAGATTGTCGCCGTTTTGGACAAGCTCAAGCGCGAGGGAGGCGTCGAGGGCGACTGGTGGCGCGGACGGACGCGCGATGGTCGGACAGGCTGGTTTCCGCGGACGTTTGTCGTCGAGTGTGTACCAAGCATCTCTTTGTGTGCACTTTCTCTGAACACAGCTGATATGTGCCCTTCCCCCGCCCCCCTCTCACAGGCTTCCAAAACCAGCGGCGGACGGGTCAGGAGGAGCGAAAGCCCCGCCACCGCCGTCACATCCATCTTGATGCGCATGAACAAACAAGGGACAGCAATCGTACCATCTCCAGTCGCCGCGTAAGGAAGGATCCAGAAATGGGACGACAAGACGACTGTCGCGAGGCCCGGTCATCCCCTTCTTAAGCAGTCTGGCACTCCTGATCGAGTAACGAGCACATAGGACAGGACACGGGTGGCGAGACAGCTAGGCGATACAGATCCGAAAGGAGGGAAAGGCTCGGCCAGAGGCCGTGCTTAGCCGGTGTAGGGTGGAGCGACGTCCTTTGGCGGGCTGCCGACCTCGAACGCGTCGTGCGGCCGGTTGCGACCGACACGCAGGGGGCGGGTGCCGTTGACCTCGTCATCCTCACTCACACCCCCGTCGCCCTGGTCGTTGGCCGGCGGGGCAAAAGAAGCTGAATTGGACCGGCTGCCGGCCGCACCGCCTGCGCCGTTGCGCTTGAAAAACGCGCCGGCGTTGATCTTGCGTGCGCCCGAGTCGCCCTCGCGGGGCGCGTACTCGAGCGGCGAGACGGGCGGCTGATGGCCGATTGGCGAGGCAGAGTATGCGAGCGAGTCCATCTCGCGCTCAACCTCGCGCTTGGCTGCGGCTGACGCGAGTTCGGCCTCGCCCCGGGGCATATTCGGCTCTGCCGGCGAGGGCCCGGTCGAAACCGAGACGGGCGTCGCAGGGAGGCCGTGCCGATTAGATGAGTACGACTGCTGCGAGTAAAGCGCTGGCGGCTGGGCCGAGGAGGACGAGGGCTCGATGATCTGTGGCGGCCGCGGAAGCGGGGATTGATACGGCGCCGGGGGCTCATCATAGTCTGCAATCCAGGATGAGGTCAGATAAGTCAGCAAGACTACTCGCAGAAGTGTGCGAGGAACCGAGACGCACTGTTCGAGTAATAGTCTAGGTCGACCGAGTCCCGAGCCTGAGACTCGGGAACGTTGACCTGACTGCCGGGCCGCGGGAGTGTGTCGGGTGCATCGACAAAGGATTGCTTTTCTGATGCGGGCGACATCATCTGCGCCTGAGCGAATGGCGCTGAGGGCGGCTGAAGGACGCTGTGGCCTTCGGACGAGGGCGGCGGGATCGCGAGCTCCTCTTCAGCCGGGGGCCGCTGCTGCTGCTGCTCGTGCAAGGTCTCCGTTACGTAGGGGAGTGACGTCTCGCCGTGCTCATCGGGCGAGAGCGTCTCATGCGCAGACGCGTTGTGAGAGGCAGCGGTCCGGTGAGCATCGCGCGAATCATATGCCGCAGCGGCCGCTGCAGGCACAAGCGGGAGACCACCTGGACCGCGAGACGACGTCCGCTCTGGTACATCGCTCATGAGACCGCCGCTACCGATGTCGCTGCCGAGGCCAAGCGTGAGCCGATGCGAAGGCGGAGCCTGCCGGCCAGACGAGGTGCGCAATCCCGGACTGAGAGGGGCACCGAGGCCATCCAGCGCCTCGACCTGGTCATAACCCTCACCCTCTCCGGCGGGCAACTCGTTGCCAAACGCGTCTTGACGTGAAGGCTGCGACGGCGAGCCGGTAGCGCCGGCTTCAGAGTAGGCACCGAGCGGCGACGGCTGATCGTGCCCAAGCTGGTAACTCTTCCGGTAAGCGGCGGCTGGGCTGATGGGTGGCGCACCGATGCCGATGTCCCGTTGCTGCTGGTCGTAACCGGGCTGAGTCGAGGGCGAGTCGGGAACGTTGTCGCCAGCGAATCGCAGTGGCAGCATCGTCGGGTCGTCGTGCAGGACGTTCGGTCCTGACGGGTGAGCATCGTTTGAGGGCCCGCCCGAGAACTGCTCGTACGACTGGTGCTGGCTCGTGTAATCATGCTCGTGGCCGAGCGGGGAGGGTAGGTAGGACGCCTGACTCGCAGGAGCTACGGCCGACTGCGAGGGCGGCAGAAGCGAGACTTGAGGCGGGACAAAGTGGACTTCCGAGACACACTTGCTGGCCTCTTCCGCAAGCCTGACTGTCTTGTCGTGGCCTGTGCGCGCGAGGCAAAGAGATCAGTGCTACTGCGCTCACAGGAGATGGCCTCCAGGTGCCACGCACCATGGTAGGGTCCGCGACCGTAGCCAGGCGGCGTCGTCTCGAGAGGGATCTCCTCAATCAGCAGCTTGCCGAGCTCGCCGACGATGGTTGCCTTCTCAGCGAGCTCGAGCAGGCCGCCGAACTTGAGCGAGAGCGCGCTCTTAAGAGCGACGCGCTTGTGATCCGAAAGGTGGGCCTCTGGTTAATGCGCATGACAGTGGATCAGTCTGGATGTACTCTCACGTTGAGAATCAGTGAGTCGCGGACGCACCTGAGTTCATGATCTCGGTATCGAGCTAAAGTCGGGTCGGGCGAGCGGCGGGAACGTCAGCGTCGAGCGGAAGATAGGTTTCGCTTGCAATCCTAAAGACAAACCTCGCGCATCTCGTTTCGCAGGTTCTGAAGGAGTTCAGTCTGCGACGGAAGGTTCTTGTTCTGTAGACAAGGGTGGGCGACTCGTGATCAGGCAGATTCGGGACAGGGCTCCGGTCGGATCCGACTTACCTCGGAGCTCATCTTGACGAGCTTCTTCTCCTCACTCTCGCTTCGGCTGCCGACCGCCCGGCGGCGCTTCTTGAGCTCGTCGAGCTCCTCCTCTGCCGTCCGGACGGCTTTGAGCAGGCTGCGGATGTCGATGTGCCGATTGCTGAACGTCTCGAGAGCGCCGGCGACGAGGGCGAGCATCTCGCTCGCCCGCTGGCCGATGTCGGCGAGATCAGGGCCCTCCGAGGCACCCCAGGCGTTGAGCGCGTTCGCCGTCGCCGAGAAGGCTGACGCAGTCCGGCTCGATGTCTGCAGGAGCGCCTTCTCCTCAGTGATGAGCGTCTGAAGCTCACGGAGATCCTTGTTGCCGAAGGCGCCAGTCTGAGACGGAAAGAAGCAACGGCGAGACAGTGGGAAGCGAGCCGGTCAATTCAGAGCTGATGGCTGGGCCGCAGCCTGCGCGACGACGTACGATGGAAGTGTGAGCGATACCTGGATAAATATGGCACTAGGCCGTCAGCGAGTGTCGCTCCGAAGCGGGAGGAGGTAGAGTAGATCGCCTCGCTGCGGGACGGAAGGGCGGGAGAGCTGAGGGCGCACCGAGCTTGACCTTGGAGAAAAGGCCGCGGCCTCCCTCGGCTTGCGACGAGCCGGAGGCGACGCGACTAGTACTGGAGCGACTCAGCATGCGCAGATGTAATATAAGGTAAGGTGGGAGGTTGCGCGTTGCAGACGAAGGTGGGTGTCGGTGGCGAGCCAGACGCAAGGCCGGCAAGGACGGAGCCGGCCACGCAGCCGTTGGTCACGCTGCGGCCGCTGCGCCCGTGCGGCGCACAGCCCGTCCTCACATCGTCACTCGCTCGGCATTGGTGGCCTTGGCTGGCATTGGCATGTGCATAGTAAGATCGACAGCGGCTTCCGAAGAACAGGAGCAAAACGAGGTTTACAGCAAAAAGCAAATCGATACAGCATGCGACGGTGACCGTGTGATCAGGCGTCGACGACCACCCGGAAGAGCCTTAAACAAGCGCGGTCCCCCTCCGGACGAAGGGCGGATAGCAAGAGGCGCTCTAGTTGGCGGCCTTGTGGCCGGAGCCAGGGCCCTCAGAGTCCTGGGCATGAGCTGGTGAAGAGAATAGCGAGAGGAGAGGAGGGTCAGCAAAAGGCCTGCTCGGCTCGAACCGCCCAATGACGCGTCCCTCTTTGCCCCCTCTACGGCAGCAAGAGATGGCTCCGGGCCACAACTTTCATCCAAGCTGGACATACCAGACTCGCCCTCCTTGGCAGCACCGCGAGCCTCACGCTCCTTAGCAAGCGCGCCCTCGACACCTGACGCGACAGGACCCGGAAAGAAATGAAGGAGGGTCAGCTTGAGCGGTCGGACCAGCTTGGCGCGGGCTGCCCGCGAGATGGCGGCGACGAGTGCGCACCTCCGGTAGCCTCGAGGCCTGTTTAAAGTAATGGAATCGACGGGACAAAGGCTTGGTCAGCTATTTGTTTCGGCCTGATCGGAGACGATCGGCCACCGGCCGACTTAGGGCCGCCCAGAGGAACAGGCCGACGGGCGTCGTCGCCCGGGGGAGATCGAGAAGGGGAGCGGGCAAGCACGCACCCTTGGCGCCGGACGCGGTGGAGATGTCGGAAGCCTCCTTCTTCTCGGTCGAGGTAGCGGACTGGGCAGACATGGCTAGACTGATTGGGATGTGTAGGATGAAGTGGTAAGAGGTAGAGGTGGTTGAGATGGACTTGGAAGGAGAAGAGCGGCTGGGGAAGGTCTCCTTTTCAGCCCGCCCGGCGCACGACCTCTCGCCTCTCGCGTCATGGAAGTCGATCGCACCTGTCGCGCAGCCGCCCACGCCCGGTAAACAAAGTCACGACGACAGGAAAGGATGCTGCAGATAAGAAAGGGAGAGGCCGGTGGTATGGTGTCTCTAGTGTAGGGAATAAGTGTCGGAGAATAATGCGAGGTTTGGAGGACTAAGCAGCCGTCGCTCTTTCGGCGACTTCCTCCGGGCCCTGGCCGTAAAGCTCGCCCCAGCTGCCGCCGACCGTCGCCTGCCACCTCCGCCACCAGTCGAGCTCGATGAATTTCTGGACGCGCTTCCGGACGGCGTCTTCGCGCATGCGTGGAAGGATCGTCCGTTCGATTGGCGTCACCATGGCTTGCTTGATGGCGGCGGTGAGGGCCTCCTCGTCATGCTGCGGCTAAGAGGCGCCATAGCGGGACGAGAGAGTAGGGTGAGTCTGATGCCCTTGTCAATAAAGATGGCGCTGGAGCTTACGACGTGGTAGACATAAGGCGGGCTGAGTTCTATCAGACCGTTGTGCTGCGTCCACCAGCGCATGCGGTCCTCGGGATGCTCCTTGTCGAGATCCCTGATCGGGTTGATGAAGGGGATGCCTGAGCGGGTACAGGGACAATCGGGATCAGCTGAAGTGCAAGATAGCTCGATCGATTGATCTTAACACACCAAGGCACAGAGCTGAAACGACGAAGAGATTGAGCAGAATCCGTGTCAGCGTCATGCAAGGCTTATCGACAGCGCAGGAAGGAGTGAAGGAAAGCGGCGCACCTTCGTAAGGCCTGCAGATTCGCCAATTGAGAAGCGGATGTCAGCCGTCTCGTCAAGTACTCGCGTGATGAGGGTCAACTCACGTCGGACTAATGGCGGGGTTGCCGATGCCAATGAGCACCTTGCTCAAACTCATCTCGCGGACAAACTCGGTCCGGTTCTTGCGACCGAGGTTGGTGACGCCATCGATGTGGCCGAGCTGACTCTGATCGGATCGATGGACGAAACCGCCGGTCAGCTCGGCCGAGGCCGCCTCGGCGATGCGCGGGAAAGTCTCGGCGTCCCAGGCCATCTCTTGCGACGTGAAGTACTCTTCGTACTGAGAGGGGTTCGCACGGCACCGAACGAGGTCGCGAAGAGAGCGGCGGTCAGGATCGGGCAGCCACGGACGGTGGAGGCAGGCAACAGACGACACACCTTTGCCAACATCCATGCGCGATTGGGTCGCTCCTCAAACGGCACCATCTCGTTAGCGAGGCAGGCACCCTCGATTGAGTAACCGAGGTAGCGCGCTTCCGACTCCATGTTCTGATGGTAATGATAGGGCTCAGGCGAGAGCGTCCAGGCCGAGCCAAGCGGGTGGGCCGGCGTCGGGAAAAAGTACATGGAGAAGATCTAGCGCCGGGCGGGTTGTCAGCGAGAGCACCTCTACTGCAACAAGCAGGCGAGGTAGGGCGTACTTTCCATATGGGGATGCCGTGTGTGTTTCGATCCGACTCAAGGCACGTCCCCCAGCGACCCTCGTCTTTGGCACAGCGCTCAACCTCGTCTCGCGTCTTGATGACGACAGCGACGGCGCCGGACAGGTCGGCGTACAGCCGGTTCGTCTCCTCGGCGCTCTCGCTGATGAGGACAGTGTAGCCGAGCGCGTAGAGCGCATCGAGGACCGAGCCAGCCCAAATGTGCTCGCCATCGGCCATGCCGGCGAGATACCAGCGAAAGTAGCTGGCCTCAGCAATGACCACCTTCCCGCGAGGCGTGAGCTCGCAGGCCCGTGTGACGTCCATCAGGCAGCGGTAGAGTTCGCGCAGGGCTTGATCCGTCCTCGCCTTGCCCCAATGAAGGGGCGACTGAGAGCCCTCGTAGTTGAGCTTGAGAAGTTTGTCCTTCTGCAGTGCGGTCAGATGCGTTATGGACGGATGCCGCGGCGGAGGCAGGTGTGGCTGGTACGGCTTGACAGGCGGCCGCTGGGCCCACTCGGGCCTGGGAACGGGCCCGTTGATGAGCCAGGACACGACAAAGCAGGCGGCGCAGAAGGCAATGTATGGCACGCCGAACTGCCTGTGGAAGAGTGATCCAAGTCGTCGGAAAGCCGGAGACAAAGAGAGGAGGACGGCCAGTCAGCGGAAGCTGGTCGCCGACCGGCGCGACACCGGCACCAAATGGCTTCGTACCTGAACAGCTTGTTACGCCCGAGACTCGTAGCCCAGGCGAGCATCTTGAGCGGTGCGGTGAGGGGCGCGAGAAGGGTGCGGAAAGAGTGGCTAGCGACCGGCGCTGCTGCGGGCGGGCGGGCGGGCGAGCAAGTTCGGTGAGAAGCTGCCCGTTAGGTGCGTCTGTTTATCGAGGGTTCGAGGGCAAAAGAGGGCAAGTCGCTCTGCTTTGCCGTACCAGGCGATTACGACGAGCAGGGGACAGCCCACGCGGAAGGAAGGGCGCGAAGTGGATGTCGGTGACAGGTCGAGGCTAAAGAAGAGCGGGCGTCGCCAATTGCTGGTCCTCCACTCCGGCTTCGACGAGCGGCCACTTCCAATCCGTCACTCTTCCCTTTCCCAATCTTACAGAACAGGAACTTGATCGGCTCCATGGCCGCACCCGCCGGGCCGCCATGTCGACAAAGCCTCCCTCGAATCACCCACTTCCAGCGGCCTACGTTGATCATCTCGACAAGCTCGTTCGCCAGTCGCTCGCCGCAGCTGCACTTCCGGCCGAGCCCTAGGCGACCGAGATTGTTGACGCCGTTCGGGCAGTGCCATTGAGGCGCTGGGTTGATCATCTCGCTCGGACTCGTCGCGAGCAGGAGGAGCAGGCGCTGATCTCGTCCGAGCTGCAGACCGGCGAGGGTAACGGCGTCGAAGGGCACCCTTCAGCTGCGACGCCGAGCGGCAGCCCAGGCAGGCCGAGCTTTCTCTCGTCCCGGGTGTCATCGTGGGCCTTGTCAACTAGGGCGACGCCGCCAGGCATCAAATCATCAGGCTCGACATCTCTCGCTCCGCCTCCGTCGTCGGATTGCACGGCTGGGCAGTGTTCGGCCACCCGCCCGTACTCGCCATCTGGTGGCGCGCAGTCAAAGCCCTCGTCGGCTGTCGAGCTCGCCGCCTTCCTCGCTCGGATCCCCAACTTTCAGCGTTATCCGCCGCCGTTCGACCTCACGACCTCGCCTAACTCCACTCACGCATCTTCCCTCTTTTCCTCCAACCTGGCGTCAGGCCGTCGGCTGACAGCGGACGCAGTGAAAGCATTGTCGACCGACGGCTACTTGCCGGGCGCTTACCCCGACTCGACACCTCACCGATTATACAGCTCCCCCGGCATCTTCGACTCGCTCGGCGACGACGAAGCCGAAGAGGCGAGGAAGGCTGAGCAGCAACTAGCAACGGCCGATGCTCAGGCATGCGCGGGTCGGCGGGCCGTGCTTGCGATGAGCGTCTGGTGGGCAGTCAGATCCGAGGGTTCCGAGGGCCGGGTGGAGTACGTTGAAGGCGAATGGGCGCTGCCTGCCAAATTCTCTTCGCCTCCAACGATGCCAGCTAGCGGCACAGATACAAGTCCTGAACCTGCAAGCGTTGACGGTCTGCCGACCAGGCAGTCCACCGACGAGATGCCCCCGTTACCAGGCAAACCGAGCGCCTCCGGATGCGATCCCGCCGCTGACCACAAGGCTCACGGCGACCTGCTTTACGGCTTGTCGGATCTTGACCCGTCTCTTGACCCTGAGACGCATCTAATCTTTGGCGGGACGCTAGCTGTCACCCTGCCAAAGCGCCAGGCTCGTCCCATTTTAGCCAACCAAGGACAGCGGTCGACGTCGCCTTCCCTTTCGACATCGCTTGAATTGCCGCTCTATGAGATCCTTCGCATCGCCCTTTACTCGCATGTTGCTGCTCTGCTCGAGATCGCTCTGCTCGATGCGCACGGCCGGCCGCCAGCACCTCCCCCGTCCCAGCCGTCACTCTTCCGCGCCTTCTTTGACAAGACTGCCTCCGTACGCTCGATGGTCACCCAGGCAAAGGCGGAGGACAGCAAGATCTCGAGCCAAGAGCCATCCCACACCGAGATGCGCGATGGCAGTGTTGAAAGTCTGTGGAAGCGACGCCGGGCCAAGCTATCGAGGACCTGGGGCGGCCTCCTCAGTGCGCTTGGAGGCTCTAGCGACGGCGGGTCCACTTCAAGCTGTACGACTGGCGAATGGGAGGGAATTCGTCCCAGTCAGCCTCGAAGGCTCTTCCCGAGCGACTCTACTGTCGTTGTCGATGTTCCACCGTCGTCGACTATCAGCATGAGTGTTCCTCAATCAGGATTGTCGCTTTCGCCGCCTGTCAAACCGACTTCCCCTTCAGCGGCACACTCCATGGAGGAGGCCGCAGCACCGTTGGCGATGGCGTTCTCGCGAAACGTAGCGGCAATGCAAAAGCGAATCTTCTCAACCAGTCCGAGCGTCGTCTTCCCGCCGCCGCCGTTGCTCGTTCGCTTGCGAGGTTCGATTGTTCTTCCTCGCGGTGCTGGTAGACTAACTGAACTCCCCTCTTTTTCGCGCCTTCTCTAGACGCTGAGGCCCGTGCATCGCATGCGCCAGCATCGTCGACGTCAACATACCTCACGCGGCAGGACGCCTCTGCTGTCGCCGAGGCCTTTGGCGCCGGTGCTTCGACCAGTCAGCCGAGAGATTCCGCCCTATATGGCGACGATCGACGACTCGGGGAACGTGCATCGGAGGGCTTCCGCTTGACGCCCGAGGCTCGGGCCGGTATCGGCTGTCTGATGATTGTTAACGGGGGGCTCGAAGCATTCGCTCGCCATCGTGAGGCCCGCCGATCAGGTTTCTTATGAATCACCAGCAGTGGCTGATTGCGCTCGTATCATGTCGTCAGAGTCGCTCTCAGTACCTTATCAGGTGTTGCCGACCTCGCAGCCATCAGGCCTGCGCTCCTCAGCTTCGTCCGTTCACAACCGGACACCTGCTCGCACACCACCACGCTCGCCCGCCACCTCTGTCCGCAAGCTCGATCCTTTATCATCTCTGCCGACGCCGACGTCAATTCAATTCTCGGATGCGCACTCAACGACCTCGCTTCCGAGTGCTCCAGCCGCCGCCTCTGACAAAAGCGCCACGCCGCCTGCGCGCTGGCTTGCCCTACCGTACTACGGACTGCCTTCCCAGCCGAGCTTCTCATTCGGTAGCCTGGGCCACACGCTCCGAATGCTTTCGTATGAGACCGAGAAGGGCATTATCGTCGACCACATGGGCGAGATGAAGCAAGGCGGTGACTGGGCTCGGACCTGGCTTCACGCCGGCGTGAAGGTTGAGGTGATCGCCGTCAGGGACCGCGACCCTGGGCTAGACCAGGAGCTTCCAGACGGCGCTGTCGCGACTGACATCCAGTGCTGGTCCGAAAATGCCGAAACAGGCATCTGCAGCGAGGTCCGGACGCTTAGCGAGGCGGCAGAGTAAGTCTTCGCTGCGCATCTGATCGAAAATGACGCTGATCCTTTTCGCTCTTGGGGTCTGCAGATCCATCTCATTCGCCAAGTTCATCGAGCTCCTAATCTATTCAGACGAGCTCTTCCCGATTTCGATTGCACCTCAATCGGTCCACGCCTTCAACCCAGCGACCACCGGCGCGCCGACGCCGCTTCTACGCCACTACCGGGTCAGATCGATTCTTATCACCTTGAGCGTATCCGTCTTTGACGTGTACGACATTCGGCTCGGCAAGCTAACGGTCGGACCAGCAAAGATACCGAAAACCGACGGGCCAAGCGAGGCAGAAGCGCTCGCGGTCAACGAGACGCGCCTCCATGCAATGACCTTCTTCTCTGCGCTCGGCAAGCGGCTGAGCCACCTGGTGCGTATGCAAACGCTAATCAAACATGCTTACACTTACCGACACTAAACTCTTGTATCCTTCACACTGAGTAGCAGGCGCGTCACCTTCCTGAGTTGCCCGGCGAGACGCGCGATCGAGCTCTATGGGAACGACCACCAGCAGAGCAAGACCACGATTTGCCTCAGAGGTATCCGAGCTCCATCTCGTCAGCGTGCGCTGCGCTGGGCGAACTCTTCGAGGTTGCACGCGAGGATGAGTCGCGCGTACTGGAGTCGCTGCGCAGCACGCCTGCCTCGCAGCTCAATAACGTCCGCCGGCTGCTCGCAAACGTCATCACTGCTAACAAAACGAGGCTCACTCAGTGGGAGAGGGCTTTTGGTAGTGACAACGTTTTCTTGCCGGCCCTCGCTGCTCTCTCTGAGCCGAGCTACGTCTCTTGCAGTGGGAAGACTCACCTCCTTCTCAACAGCGCCGTCGTTTACGATGAAGGTCCGTCAGCCGCCGCCATCCTTCATCAAAGTGACTTTGGTTGACCTATTTGCCGCGTGCATTGTAGACGAGCCCGTCAGCTTCATCTCTGCCACGCTGTGCCACCCCGACTATAAGAAGATGCTCAGCACGGTCAAGCCACCAGGCCTCTCATCTGGCCTGTCTACGCCTCGTACCGAGCAGTCGGGCTTTGACCTGTCAAAAACGACAACGCCGACGGCCTCAGAGCTCCATTTTGCACCTGGCGCCGCGGCGGACACGAGTGCGGTCGACCACGCGCCAAACGTGACTGTCACTCGAGTTGCCCACCCAAAGGACTTCTCGAACGCCATCTTCTCACTCCGCGGGCTGCCGAGCCTGCCCAAGAGGCGCGGCGACTCCTCGCTCTCGCTGGCGACACCCAGCGTCCTACCTGGTCATGCCGGCAGCCTCTTCAAGACGGCCCCTCCGACCGTGACTCTTGGCTCGGTGGAGGGCACCATGTCGGCAGGCCATCCTCTGGACAAGCTCATTCAAGAGATTGCGAAGACAGGCGTCGCTAAATCGGTCACTTCCAGTCAAGACGCCGCGGCAGACCAGCTGTATGCCGACCTTAGCCTCCGCACACCCGAGGCCCAGTCCCGACCTTCGCCGGCCGTATCGCTTCTCGTACCCGAGTCAGGAGTCTGCACGCCTCCTTCGTCAGACGGCCGCTCCTTGCCAGGGCTACCAAGTCACGATCCTAAAGCGGCCTTGGGACTGGGCCTCCCGTCGACCTGCAAGCCGGCCAAGCGGGTACCTCCGACTGATCCGCCTTCTGCTGCGACATCCAATATCTTTGGCAACTGGGCTCGCAACAAAGACGAGTCCTGGTCCTCGTCCATCACGTCGTCGCTATCCGCCTTCGTCGGTCTCGGCTCCGGTTCGGTCGGTTGCGGTCGAAAGGGACCCGGGACGCGCTCGGCGTCGATCCATAACCTGCTCTCGTCTTACGATGCTGCACCGACCGTCCCGATCGAGGAAGAGCCGCATGTCGTTTTCAAGACCCACTTTGGCGGCAGAAAGGGAACCGAGGTCGCCTGCACCGTCTACTACGCGTCGGCCTTTCAATTGCTCCGCCAGCGGCTCGGCATCGAGCGGTCGTTCGCCGAGTCGCTTGCCTACACCCAGCCTTGGGCGGCTCGCGGAGGCAAGTCGGCGGCGCATTTCTGGAGGACGGCCGATGACCGCTACATCGTCAAGGAGCTCGTCAGCAAGTGGAATTGCAGCGATCTCCAGGCCTTGATCGAGATCTCGCCGGCGTTCTTTGACTTTGTCCTCAGCGCCGCCGCCATCAAGCCGACCTCGTTCGCCAAGATCCTTGGCTTTTATTCGTACAAGCGGACGGACCATGCGACGGGCGATACGCATCGCGTCGAGCTCGTCGTCCTTGAGAATCTCTTCTTCGACCAGGCAGTCAGCAAGACGTACGACCTCAAGGGCATCGAAGGCCGGCGGGTGCGTGCTGGTCCAGCAGAAGCAGCGACACCTGTTGAGGTCGTCGGCCACGACTACGAGTGGCTTGAGGTGAGTTGGTTGCCTCTGTCTGCCTCGATTCCGTTGTTTTGCGCTAACCGACCGCTCTCGACGTTCCCAGAGCCAGCAAGCAAAACCCCTCTACATCTACGCGCATGCCAAGCGCATCCTTCGCGAGGCCGTCTTCAACGGCACCCGCTTCCTATCGACGAACAACATTATCGACTTCTCTATGCTCGTCGGTGTAGATCAGGACAAGCAGGAGTTTGTCCTCGGCCTAGTCGACGCGATTGGGGCCTACACCGTTTTCAAGGCGCTTGAGAGCAAGGGGAAGCTGCTCGCCAGCAAGGGTGGCGAAGTCACCGTCGTAAGTCCGGACGACTAAGTCAGAGGCTGGATTCTGCACTAGTCGACTGACAGCCTTCCATTCGTAGATCCCTCCGGAGCAGTATGCCGCTCGGTTCGATGCAGCGATGGACGCCTACTTCCGCGCCGCTCCCGACAAGTGGACAGCTGACGCTTCCAAGTCGTCCCGGTCAACTAGTTCGACCATCCCTGAAATATTTTGAACACGTCATGCGCTCAAGAGCCTTCCCTATCTCTACTTACTGCCTCGTCCGCCCTCTGCTCTGTTCACGCCTGACCCGCCTGGCTCCCGTCCGCGTCACGAATTGACTCCACCCTGCTCACGTACCATCACGGCCTTCTCTGCACCATACACCTTGTTGTCATTACGAACTAGCTACTTTTGTCCGAGTGCGGCGTCTGCCGGCGTGGCGACGAGTGCCGCCTGCGTGTTGCGAGACTCATGAACCCTCTACGTCTGCATCGAGCCGCGCCGCGCCGCTGAGATGGCCGTCGTCCCCCTTTCCTTCTCAGCCCCAGTCTCCGAGCCTCAACCTTTTGGCCGTCACATCTTCTTTGCCTCTTCCCTTGCTTCTTCGAGAGGTCGCTCTGGGTCATGGCAGATAGTTCTCGCGACGGGTCGCTGAGTCTAGGTGCGTGTCTTGTGCTGGTCGCTCAAGCTTCGCTCGACCCGCCTAAAGCGCGCGCCGCTCGCTCGCTTGCACACTAGCTGGCGGGCTGCCGGCGATGAGCCGCTACGCTGACTGACCGCCCTGTGCCTGTTCAGACCCCTCTGCGCAGGCCTTTACGACGCCGCGACCGACCTTCTCGACACCCATGACGCCGCCCTTCTCGTCGCCGACGCCGTCCTCAGCCAAGCTCAGCGCGTCGTCGACCTCGGCCTCGGCACCTCCGCCTGCGCCGCCGTCCGAGGCTCCCTCAGGCTCGGACGAGCTTGGACCCTCGGCTTCAGTCTCGGTCGCGAGCTCACTCCTCTCGCGCCGGACAACTGACGCCGGCAGCTCAATTGGGGCTGACGATGACGACCGGTCAATCGCTGCGACGAGCGCGACGGGCGACGACGACGCCGCCTCCGCTGTCGCCGCCGCTGGAAGCAGCGTTGCGCCGTCCTCAAAGGGCGGTCGTGGTAGCAGCTCGTCCTCGTCCGTGGCGACCCGCGACGATGAAAGCGTTGGCCGGTCGGCAGGCGGCAGCCGTGCCGGCTTCGGACGGCCGCCCGTCGACCCGCAGCTCGTCGAGGCGCTCACTGGCAAGGACCGTCTTTACGTGCTGAGCGTTGCCCAGGACATGGAGGGCCTCTTTGGCAATCCAAGGTATGTCTTGGTTTTGCCTCGCGAGTTGAGGCCGTTGTCTGGACGTCGCTGATGATGCGAGCCTCTCATATCAGCCGAGCGAGCTTGTCGTATTCGCCGAACACGTCGTTCCATCGCCGGATTGTCTATCAGTGCGCAGCCTTCCTTGGTCTGCAGACATCGGCCGGGGACGCCAAAGCCATTGTTGTCCGCCTGCCGACTGAACTTTACGCCTTGACGAGGTCCGTCCCGTCCTACAACTCTTCAGCCAAGTTGTGCGATGCCCGCTAACAAGTCACATGTGTCGCTCTGGCTTGGCTCTGCAGCGCACCCTACCGAGTTATAAACATCGCCCCCGCCCCTCAAGCGTCCTCCTCGATAGCAAATCAGCCTCCGAGCGGCTTCCGGCTCATGCGGCGCGATCCGGCCAATAGCCTGCCAGTCTCGCGCGGCGCGTCTCCCGGTGGCGAAGACGCTGGCGATCGTGGGAATCGCAAAAAGTCGTACGAGCAGCGTCAGGCCGAATATGACGCCGCGCGCAACAAGATATTCAATGCGGCCTCGCCGTCCGAGACGAGCTCGGACGCGGGCGCCACTGCTGGAGTCCCGAGTGCGGCGGGTGGGCGAATCAACGGAGGCGGGCCTACCCGCGGGCTTTCAGGCGACCGACGGGCGTCCGGGCGATCGCGCGCCTCGTCACACGCTAGCTCGACCGATTCTGTTCCGGTCGTCTTCGTCGAGCCTCCTCCGTCTGCGGCAGCGGCATCGGCTAGCGGATCCTATATCTACCAGTCTGCGGCTGTCACTCAACCGGCTTTCTCTGCGCCTCTGCGTCCTTCAGCGCCGACGTTCGATCCCTCGCTACCTGCGTCGGCAACCAACGTGCCAGTCCACGCTCGGTCCTATGCAGCCTCACCTGTCTATGCTTCAGTGGGCGGTCATGCTCCGGCGATGACCAAGTCAAGCAGCGGCGGAGGCGGCTCGCCCCAGCCGACAGGGTCATCGTCTGCCTCGAGAGGCAGTTATCGGAATCGCAACAGTCGTCCGTCGACTGCCGCACAGCAGCAGGCTTCGTACGGCTCGACCTCGACTGCGGCCTCGTCTCGTGGAGCCGGCTCTCACCCGGGTCACGCCAATCAGCCCCGCCTGTATGAGCCTACGTCGCAGAGGTCGCAGCGCGCGCCGGCCACTCATGGGACGGCATCAGACTGGCAGGTCACCCAGCAGCCTTCGCCCAGCCTGCCCGGACCTCATCAACAGCAGCAACCGCATCAAGCCATGATGCCTGCCCAGGCCTTTTACCAGCCCCAGCCGCCGCCGCACATGGCAGGCCAGGCCTACATGTTCATCCCCTTCAACCAACCTGATGCCTCGGCCGGCAGCTTCATCGCGCCTTACGGCCAGCAGGCCTTCCTCCCCCAGCCGTCGCCGCTCCAGCCGCAAGCCCAGGTCTACGCGCAATCGAATGGCCACGGCTCGCCGTACAATGTGCACTCCTATCCGGTCTCGCCTGCAGCGCCTGCGGCATCGTCATCGCCCTCGGCTCACTACTTCCCGGTCGGATCGGCTGGTCAGCCTTCCTACTACGCCCTCCCTGCCGGCTCGCAGCAGCCGCAGTATGCGCATTTTCGGTCTGACGGCGCGTCGTCGGCTCCTCCCTATCACAACGGCCACCACTCGCACGGCCACACTCAGCCCACCGTCTCGTACGGGCCTGGCGGCCAGCCCTACCATGTGTACGGCGTTCCGCAGTCGCAGCCGCCGATGGTCGTCCCGCAGCCTCAGCACTTTGCTATCGCGGACCCGACGCTCCAGCCTTGGACGACGGCCAGCAGCAGCGGTGGCACCGGCGGAGGGCCCTCGGTCTACCACCGATCCGACTCGAGCGTCTCGTCATTTGGCGAAGGCAGCTCTCGTCCGCAGTCGCGCGGATCGTCGTCGAGCCGACTTAGCTTTGGCGCGAGCAGTGGCTTGAGCAGCTTGCGTCAACAAGCGTGGGGATCTGACGTTGGCACGACCTCGGGCAGCCGGCAGAGCTGGGCTTCGACGTCCAACGCTGGCGCCTCGATTGCCGGTGGCACCTCGAATGCCAGCGCCTCAAACGCGGGCACAACCAGCGGCCGGTCTGGGCGCCGGCGCAGTTCAGGCGCAGGAACCGATCGACCGCCGTCTCCGGTGAGTTTCGCTTTGGCTCGTCACTAGTGAGCTCTCGCCCAGACCGAGCCTACAGTGCTGAAACCCCTTGAGCATCCACTACAGCAATCGTCGACGACGTCGTCCGTCTCGCGGACGAGAGGGCTCTCACAGCTCGCTCACATCCCGCCACCCAAGGACCACCCGCTGCCACCCCGGCCAGACTGGTCGGTCGGCCATCAGCGTGCGTCCCTCGACTGTGCACGGTCGATGCCGCGCTCCACCGTTTGGAGACTGACGAAGTCGTTAAAATCTCGCAGAATTTGACCTCAAGCGACCCGACGGACCTTCTGCCCACACCCCACCTCGCCTAGGGTCAACAAATGACTTCCCTCCGTTGACAGGCATTGGCCCAGGCGCACTAGTCCAGCCCCAGCTGACGAGCCCTCAGGCCAGCGGCGACGGCATCTGGAGCGGCGGTCGCGGCCGAGCCGCCGTCCTGCGTTCAACAACCGGCGCGCCGCTTGCTGATAGCGATCAGCAGGGCTCTCAGTTGCTGAACTCACCCGACCGCACCAGTCACAGCAGCCACCCCGCGTCGTATTCCGGATCCCCTAAGCGAACGACGGTGCCTGTGCTAATCGACGAGCTACCGCAAAATGGTCTGCCGCTGCGCGTCGCGATCCCCGTCACTGTCCGGGCCGAAGACGTCTCTCAGTCGCATGCGACCACCGCCAACGACCCGGACGACGAAGACGATTTTGAGCCTCGACGGCCGATCGTCCGCTCATCCGCCGCGCTGTTTGATCCGTCGCCGGCGGCTGTTCGTCCGAGCGGCCTGGCGACCGTCGTCAGTGGAGAGGACGGCGTCCTTCGCGAGGAGGAGAGGGCAACAATAGAGGACAAGCTGGCCAGCATCAATCTCGGCCTCAGCGCCGGCGAGGGCCAGGGCACGAATGTCATCGGGCCATCCACCTCGACGGCTGGGGCGGGGGGGCCTGGCCTGACCTACTCGAGCATCGTCCGGCGGGCCTAGTCGAGCGATGCACATGAACTTCTGCAAAGCATTCGTTTTAACATCTAGGCTGCAGCCCTTTGTGCCGTGGATTCGAGCCATTTCAGTCGACCGACACTTGAGTGGCGAGCCGGCCGTACGCACCGTGCTTAGTTCGCGCCGCTGCGACGCGTCCGGTCGACGAACGCGCGACAGGCGACCGGACGACATTGCTGGCTGCCTGACCATCGAACCCGGTCCATGCGCCCGCTCCCCCAGCTGTTGTCATCACCCAGCTTGCTCCATCGACCTCTCGTCAGACCGCTCAGCCTCCTCTGTACGCAGCCTTCCCTCGCGATGCCGCCCGCTAAGAAGCCCAAGGTGGCGGCCGATCCTAGGCAGACCACGCTCTTCAAGCACATCAGCGGCGTGCCGCCGCCCAAGAAGGAGCAGCCGACGCTCGACGGCCTCTGGAGCAAGAAGGCGGTCAGTCCCGAGCCGACCGCCGCGGAGAAGAGTGCATTCTTGTCCAGGCTATCGTGGACCGCCATTCAGTTGCTAACTCTCGAGTCTCACCGCCCTCGCAGTTGAGCCCGACGGCGACGCGATGGCCGTCGATGACGGCTCGGTCGCCTCGTCCTCCAAGTATTCTGCAGCCAGAGGTAAAACATTGCTTTCGCTAGAAATCTGTCCGTTCAGGGGCTGATGTGCTCGATAATGCCTGACCATCGCAGCTGATGACGAGCCGAAGGCGCGTTCGTCGCCGGCCAAGAAGGTCCGGGCGTCGCCGCCTCCGTTCGCCGCCCCGTCCAGCTCGGCCTCTAAGCCATCGATAACGATCAGCGAGTCGGCGTCAAAAGCAAAGATGGCCGCACCGTCAGACGAAGAAGAGGAGGCGCCCATCAAAGTCGCGAGCAAGCGCAAGCGGTCGGCTGTCAAGGCCTCGTCGTCGGCATCGGAGGGCGAATCGGACGACAGTGCTGGCAACGGGGTCGGGGCTGTTAATAAGGGCAAGGTCCGAGCGCCGCTGCGCACGAAATCGAGCTCGCCTGCCAATGGGTCAGACATGTCGGAGGAAGAGCTCGAGGGCAGCAGTGCTGAGGGCGAAAGCGAAGCCGAGATGAGCGTTGGAGACGAAGGCCTACCGGTGAAGGCGAAGGCGAACGGCAAGGTGCGTTGTGCCAAGCGACTCGTCGTCTACTTTAAAGCTGACCAGCTTCCATCACCCCTTGTGGACATGTGCAGGCGGCTGTTGCCTCAGCGTGCGTAGATAGTCTACGGCTGAGGAAGTCTCCAAGCTCCTTCTGTTGGCTTGCGCTGACAGCCTCGCCTTCATGCGCGCAGGGCGAACATGGCTCTTCTCAAGGATAAGGACTTTGCTGCGGCCAAGGAGTACCCCAAATGGGGACCGGAGGATGCGTGCGTTCTGTTCTCTTCTCATGACTCCATTCGTTCGTCTCAGTCTGACGCTCGAGGTATCTTGTTCAGAACGCCCTACGCTGCGCTTGCGCACTGCTTCGAGAAGATCGAGTCGACGACCGGGCGGCTGCTCAAGATCGAGTACCTCACCGAGTTTCTTGTGCTCGTCGTCGCCCGCGCCGCGCCGGCACTGGCCAAGGGTAAGGTAGAGAAGGTCCTCGAGCAGGGCAAGAAGGCCCCAACGCTGCCGGGGAAGGGCGCGACTGGCGCTGAGAGTCTGCTCACCGCCATCTATCTATGTATCAATAGGGTGCGCCGTACTTCCTCGGACTTTGACCAATTGACGTTGCAGACTGACCTCGTCTTTGCATTCGTCTCTCTCGCCCGCCATTAGCTGTGCCCAGATTACGAAGGCATCGAGCTCGGCGTCGGCGATGCGGTTCTGATGAAGGCCATCGGCGAGGCGTACGGCCGCTCAGCTGCTCAGATCAAGCTTGACTTGAAGAAAGAGGGAGACCTTGGCAAGGTTGCGCAGGTGCGTCCCGCCAGTCGGCTTCACGAGGCTCGCCATCGCAGGGGCCTGAACAATGCGCGCTGCCTTTCTTTCATCGCCCCGCAGATATCGCGAACGAAGCAGAAGACGATGTTCAAGCCGAAGCCCCTGACGGTACCCGGCGTTTTCGCCAAGCTGACAGACATCGCCAAGATCAGCGGTAGCTCAGTCCGTTACGATTTCTCACGTTGATCCTGGGGCATCGTCGCGCAAAGCTGACCCGACTTGACCGTATCGCGCTTCATGCCTCACTAGGCGCAGGGCCGCAAGGTAAGCGTCATCATGCAACTCTTGGCCGCATCGGAGGGCGAGGAGGCCAAATTTGTGATTCGCGCGCTCTCGGGTAAGATGCGCCTCGGTTTGGCCGAGAAGACCGTCATTGTCGCGCTCGCGCACGCGAGCGTCATCGTCCGCAACAGTGGGGCTCTCTCCTCGCGCTCTCCTCCTTGGCGGCACAAGAGCTGATGCGGTTGTCACGCCTTGCTCAGAGGGCGCGAAGCTATCCAGTGAACAACTCAAGGAGAAACTCGATGAGGGCGTTGAGGTCGTTAAGGCCGTCTACAGGTGCGAGTTCGGCTCTGAATGTCTCCTTCCGATTGGCATTGTCTCTAACATACTGCTACTGCTTTGTGCCTCCTCTAAGCGAACTCCCAAATCTCAATCTCATCATCCCAGCTTTGCTCGAGTTTGGGACCGAGGGCCTGCGCGACAAGTGCAAGCTGACGCCCGGCGTCCCGCTTAAGCCAATGCTGGCCAAGCCGACAAAGGCCATTACGGAGGTTCTCGACCGCTTCGAGGGTAAGCGCTTTACGTGCGAGTACAAGTATGACGGTGAACGCGCGCAGGTCAGTTCCCTCCGGCCGACCACTACCCATCAGGCTGTAAGCTGATCCATCCTGCGTCGCATCCAGATCCACCGTGAGGCGAACGGCACCATCACAGTTTACTCGCGCAACTCGGAGAACATGAGCGCCAAGTATCCGGACTTTGTCGAGCAGCTACCGCGGGTGCGTCCGCATCGCTTGTCCAGCGCTCTTCGATTGGGCTGCTGACTTCCTTGCTTTTCGTCCGATCTCAAGGCGATCAAGGAGGGCGCCGACTCGTTTGTACTCGACTGTGAGGCTGTTGCCTGGGACAAGGCAACCAAGAAGCTGTTACCGTTCCAGGAGATCACGAAGCGCAAGCGCAAAGACGTCAAGCTTGAGGATATCACCATTAGGGTCCACATCTTTGCCTTTGACATCCTCTACCTCAACGGCGAGGTTCGTTGGTTGCATCCCTTATGGCTGGTCTTGTGCCAATGTTGACTCGACCCTCGCCACAACTCATCCGCAGTCACTGCTACAAAAAGAGCTACACGAGCGGCGTAAGATCCTTTACGACAACTTCGCCGAGGTCGAGGGCGAATTTGCGTTTGCCAAGTCGTCGGACGGCGACTCGACTGAAGAAATCCAGCACTTCCTCGAGGAGAGCGTTAAGGACAGCTGCGAGGGCCTAATGGTCAAGATGCTTGACACGGCCGACTCGACGTACGAGCCCAGTCGGCGGAGTATGAACTGGCTGAAGGTCCGTCGCTCAGTCGGCGCCGATGACCCATTGTGCGCGCAGATCAGCTGATACATAAGGCTCGCTTCGTATGTTCGCTTCTCAGCTTAAGAAGGACTACATGGCCGGCGTCGGCGATTCACTCGATCTCGTTGTCATTGGTGCTTACGTCGGCAAGGGCAAGCGGACCAATGTCTACGGCGCCTACCTACTAGCGTGCTTTGACCCGGAGACCGAGGAGTATCAGACCGTCTGCAAGATCGGCACCGGCTTCTCGGACGAGGTGCTCGAGAGCAATTATCAGATGCTCAAGGAGCTCGAGATGCCTAAGGCTCGACGCGACATCCAGGTCGGCGGCGCCAAGCCTGATGTCTGGTTTGAGCCTAAGGTCGTTTGGGAGGTTCTGACGGCCGACCTCAGTCTGTCGCCAATCTACACCGCTGGGCATGGCATCGTACGTGGCGCCTGGCCCTCACGCTCGCATTGCAGCTCATCGACTGACAAATGGCCGCTATCTTGCAGATCAACGAGCGCGGGATTTCGCTCCGCTTCCCGCGCTTCCTCCGCATTCGCGACGACAAGGACGCCGACCAGGCGACAACGAGCGACCAGGTTCGTTGTCAACTCACATGCGAGGCGCGCTTGTGCAGACCATGCTGACATTCGAGCGTGCCCTGTCTTCCCACATTCCCAAGATCGTCGAATTCTACCAGGCCCAAGCCGTCGTCTCCGCCGGCAACAAGAGCAAGGGTGGGGACGATTCCTTTTGGTAGCCAGGCTATCTCGACCCCGCCGGACGCTCTGCTCGATCTCCGCCTGCGAACATCCTCTCACTACCGACCGCGGCGCACAGCGCCCGTCCACGCCCTGTCCTTGTACGCCTCACGATGCTCCTTCGACCCCTCCTCACTCGGCCGACGCTCTTGCGAATACATGAGTCGTAGAGAAACATGGTCTATGTGCCTGGCAGGCGAAGCTTCAACCGAAGGACCACTTTTGGCCGCACCCGGACGCTCCCTTGCCCTCCTGCGTGCTCGCCCGCTCACTGGAACTCAGGCTTGCAGTGTGCACCCGGTCCATACGGCTGTGAACAAGATCAGGCGGGACAGAGGTCAGTATCCGCTTCGAGCGGTGGCTGGATGGCCCGGTATGAGTGTCCCAGACGCACCTCGGTCAAGAGCGTCGTCAGGCCGGCCGAGTTTTCCGACTGCTTGCGACCTGACTGAGGGCCAGGCTTAGGCTTGCCGCCAGCCTTCAGCTCGTCGATGATCTTAATCGTCGTTTCCGGCGTGAGGTCCTCCTGCGAATGTTGCAACACAGTAGTCAGCGGGCGACGGGCCGTGGCACACGTAAAAGTGGACAGCTGAGACGAGCTGAGCGGTTCAGGGCTGAGAGGGACGCACGAAGAAGTCGTCGTTGACGGCCATCATGGGGGCGTTGCTGCATGCGCCGAGGCACTCGACCTCGACGAGCGTGAACTTGCCGTCAGGCGTCGTCTGGCCGGGTGCGATCTGGAGCTTATCCTCGAGCGTCTGGAGGATAGAGGTCGAGCCGCAGCCGCCGAGCATGCAGGGCGTCGTCGTGCAGAGCTGGATGAAGTTCTTGCCGACTGGCGCGCGGTTGAACATCGTGTAGAACGTCGCCACCTGAGGTTGGGCCATATCAAGCGGTCAGCGACTGCCTGCAGTGGTTCGGGCCGGTCTGATTGGCGAGCCGGGGCCGGCGGCGCGGGCCGTCGGTCGCGCGCATGTGCGGCCGAGAGGACCAGCCTCTGGCTTTCTCGAACGAACCTCGTAAACCCGCATCGGCGGCATCTCAAGCAGCTTGGCGACGTCTGAGGCGCCGGCCAGCGGCATGGGATCAGTAACACGCTCAAACTCAGCCAAAGGCCATAGACGAGGGGCGCACAGTTCATGACGCTCAGGCTCGTCCAGTTGTCGTTCTGGCGCTGTCCGAGGTCGAGCAGGGGAATGACGGCCGCCTTGCGGTACTGGGGCGGGTAGCGCGAGATAATCTCCTCGGCCTTCTTCATGTTGTCGGCGTTGAACTCAAAAGGGATCTGAGGAGGCGAACGGAGCAGGTCGGTCGGTCAGGGGTGAGCTGTCGCCAAGGAGACGGAGCGAGCTCGCAGACGCGGACGCACGCTTGCATTGTTGAAGTCGGTGTCGCGGTGCTGAATGCGGGGAATAGAAGACACGCCCAAGTCAGCTCGGGTCAACCATAGCTGCAGCTCGAGCGCCAGGATGGACGCACGACGAAGAGGGCGTCACTCGGTCGAGATGGCGACGAGCAAATCGCCCGGCGAGCGGCGACCGGTACCCGGACGGCGGATCGACCGGCGGCAGCTCTGGATCGGAGCAGCGCCCGGGCCGCAAGGGCGGCCGCAGGGAAGGTGGCGAGGGCGGGCATGGCTGAAGGGGTGGCAAGAAGGAAGGGGAGGGAGAGTGGGGTCGAGGGTCGCAGGCGGAGGGGCCGATCGGAGGCATGCGATTCGCGGAGAGGCTCGCGGCGGTTCGGGCCGCGCGCGAAAGGGAGGGTTCTCACACACGCGAAGTCGGGGCAAGCCATTGATCTACCTCATGAAAGGCCATCCCCAGAGCTGTATTACGCAATCTCGCCTGTCAACCATCATAGCCGCCGCTCATCTCCGACCTCAAGCCAGAAATCACACCGGGCCGTGTGGGCGTCGGTGACGGGCGCCGCCGCACTCTCGGTCGTCGCCTTGGCTGCGTCTGCGAGCGAAACGTTCTGCGTCGACTGGCGGAAGACAAAGCGAGACTCTGGCGCCGCCGGCCAGACCGCCTTGGTCGTCGGCTTATAGTTGACGGCAAACGTTGTCCAGGCCTTGACGGCCTCGCCCGAGAGGGCCGACTCAGTCGCGTTAAAGGCAGCGAAACTCGGAAGCGCGTTGTTGCTCGAGGGACCCGAATTTGTGCCCTGGAAGAGGTACCAGAGATCGGACGTGTGCAGGGCGCCAAAGGCTGAACCGCGCGCCTTAAGCTGGACAGGATCGGGAGCGGACCACCTGTAGCCGGTCGGATATCATCCGGTCAGCGGTCGGCCCTTCGATCAGAAAATTGGACGGACGCACTCGTAGTTGTACGAGACCTGGCCAGCCTCGGCCATCTTGCGCGCGACGACGTAAGGCGTGCACGAAAACTCGGTGTCGGCAAAGGCAACGGTCGCCCGATGGCCCTGGCTCGTGAAGTCCTTGAGCGGATAGAGCTCGAGCATCCGGTCGAGCGTTGCGTTCGAGAGCGACTTGTAGCGGTTCGTGATGGCCGCCTTGACCTGGTCGTCGGTCGTCACCTTGGCAGGGTCGCCGACAAAGATTGAGCCGTCGTCGGTCGTGTGGCCGCCGAGGAAGGGCACCTTGGCGAATGCGCCTTTTTTGAGCGCAGCCGACGGGAGCGAGCGGATCAGGTCGCCGTCAATGACAGGAAGGAACTTGCACGACCCGCGGTTATCTGCAGAGGATGGATGGGTATCACTTCAGTACGCCAGCGCTCAGCAGATTCGACATCTGGATGGCTGAAGACTCACTAACGGCGCTGACGATGGCGCCGACCGACGCGGACCGCAGGCAGCTCGGAATATCATCAGCGTCCTCGCAGCCCATAGTGCGCGTGGCGTTCTGGAAACAGGCTTCGTAAGCGGCCGGGAAAGGGAACGGGTCATTGGCCGGACTTTGGCCAATCTGCTTGGAAGGTTTCATGGGTCAGGCTAGCGGAAAGTTCAATCGGAGTGTCGGAAGCACGAACGGCAGCGTGGAAAGGCGGGTTCGACTCGCCGCCGTAGGCGAGGAGGTGATTGATGACGGATCCGCCTCCCGAGCTCTCACCCTGCACAACGGCTGGAGAGTTAGGATGATGATGTCGACAAGCGGCTGAGGCGCACTGACAGAGATTGTTACCCGGCCTGGGTCCCCTCCAAAGGCAGCGATGTTGTCGCGTACCCACTCGAGCGCAAATCGCTGGTCGAGCAGGCCGACATTAGGCGTAAGCGTGCCGTTGACGGCGCCGTTAGTCGAGGCGAGGAAGCCGAGCAGGCCGAGCCGGTACTGGATGCTGACGGCGACGACCGAGCCGTTCGACCTGGTCACCCACTCGTTCATCGGGAAGCCCTGGGCGGAACTATGGGGAGAGTCAACGATCCAATCTTGGACACAGAGATTGCTCTTGGGATTTACTTGTAGAAGTTCCCGCCGCCTTTGAGACGAGCATGGAGATGGTCAGCCAAAGGAGATTGAGCGAGTTGGATGAGCAGGGCGCAGGCGCAGCAGGACGCACCGTGGATGTAGACAACGACCGGCAGCTTCGCATCCTCCGTGACGCCATCAGGCTTCCAGACGTTGAGCGTGAGACAGTCTGTGAGAGCGGATGTAAATCATCAGCAGCAGTCAGTGTAAAAGGCGGTGACCGAGGCGTACCCTCCTGGCCGATGCCGTTAACGGCCGGTTGCTGAATGCAGAGCGGACCCCAGTTGCGCGCGTCGACGACGGTTTGCTGCTTGCGCTTGCCATGATGACCGAGCTTCGCCGGCGGGCACCAGCGCAGGTCGCCGAGAGGTGGCTCGGCATAGGGGAGTCCGCCAAAGAAGACCACGCCGGGCAAGGTTGCGTTACCAGCGTAGGAGCCTTGCTTGAGCTGAACGACAGGACCGAGCGAGGACGTCGGCGCCTGACCGTGACCGTTGTTGTTCAAGGACACGGGGCTCGCTGTCGTCGATATCGGAGCGAGACCAGTGGCCAAAGCCGCCAGGAACAGGGTAGACACGAGCATCTCGTGCGGCGGAGAAGGGGAAGGAGAGCTCGATCAAGAGAGAGGGCAGGGGTTAGTCGGGGTAAGGTCAGCGCAAGCGAGCCAGCCCGCCTCTCTGGCCTTTAAGCATCTCGCTTGAGCGCCCGAGAGTCTTGGCCACCTGACGATGAGCTAGCGGCGGTCCACGAGCGTCCTTGAGCCAAAGCGATGGGAGGAGGCTGGTCGACGTCGACCGGCTCAGCATCCGGGCCGTCGCGCGGGCCGCCGCCGCGCCGCCGCTGCCGGCCATTCGTACTAGCACCGGCGGACATGGCCGGCAGCGCCTGGCACGCTGAGAGGGACCAGGTCAGAGCAGAGGCGCCCGAGACGACGGTACAGATCCCGCGACGAGAGAAGACATGCACGATAACCATGAGAGATGAGAGCGAGAGGAGCAAGCACACAGACACCCGCGACAGACTCGAGAACCCAACCGGCCACTCTAGTCAACCCGCCAATAGACGGCTGCTCCGCCCCAGCCGGCCTCTGCCGCTTGGCGGACAGACCGCTTGCCGACCTTGTGGCCTTCAAGGTCGCGGACCTCGACGCTCGGTCGCTCATGAAGGACCATGCGCGCACCGACGGCCGGGTCAGCTGCCGGGAGGTTGCCCATGTTGGCGGGCACAGCGGCGTTCGATTTCTTGAGATTGGCGAGCTGCGAGTTGGCGTTGCTGCCCCAGACGAGAACGTCGCGCCCGCCCGAGGTCGCGAGCGTCGCAATCGTGAACCAGGTCGGCGAGACAGATAGCCGGTCAACGGGAATGGCTTCGAGGCGATTCAGCGACTCGGAGACTGCCGAGAGCGGAAGCTCAAACAATCAGCGTTCGTGCGTCTGGAAAGCCGGAGTCAAGCTACACACATTCGCTGAGGCCAGAGATGTTCTTGACGCGGACGAGCGAGGCTTGGCCCTGCGACCAGGAGCCGTTGCCGAGCCCTCCCCACTGGCCCATGCCGCCAGCATAGACCTCGGCCCCGCCGGTCTCGGATTTAGTCTCAAAGTAGACCACGTCGCCGCCGCCAGTGATACGCGTGCACGTCTTGCCGGACGGGAGGATGACCTCGGTCGGCAGCCGGATGTTAGCCGAGTTCTTGAGCGCACCGAGGCCGAGCTGACCAAAGGCATTGTGGCCGAATGAAAGGACGCGCTGATTGGCGAGCAGGAGGTAAGAGGCGTTGGTGGTCACCGCCACCTGAGAAACCGGGATCTGGACGTCCTCTAAGGCGGGGATGGGGTGGATTGTCGATGACCAGTGAATGTCCTCGGCCGGCTTGAGCCCTCGCGCGGTCGTCCGCGGAAGCGGGCTCAAGCCCTGGGCAGCATCGACCGTCTTGGTCACCGCAGGGAGATAGCTTCGGATGAATGGGTCGACCGTCTTGGTGATTTGTAGACCGGCCTCGCGGTGCCGGGTCGTCCAGTCGATGCTGTCCTGGGCCTCGAGCACGCCAGCCTCGCCACCGATGTCCGAGAGGTCGGCCAACTGGCCGAACCAGTTCGCCTTCTCATTGACAGCATGGCCCCAGACGGCGCCCGACTTGCTGAGCGCCAGCAGGTGGCTCTGCCCGGCAGCGAACGACGTGAAGGTTGTGCTCTTGAGGGTGGACCCGGTCGGCGTCAGCGCGACAAAGTCGACCGGTTGCGGGCGGCTGTGGAAGAGGCGGAGGGGGTCGAGCACGCGCAAAATAATTGACTCGGCCTCAGTCGTGCGCTGGAGGGCCGTCGTCGTCGGTAGCGCATAGATCGTTCCCCCAGATGAGAGGGCATAGAGCTTGTTGGGTGTCGGTGCGAGGGCAGTGATTTTCTGTCGCCAGGCCGCGCAGCCGCCAGTCCAGGGTCAGGACAAGGATCAAGGAGGGGGCGCTGGTGGCCTAGGATCTGAACTTTGGGAGGTCGGACGTACGAGACCCTGTAGACAGCGCTTAAGACCGCCCTTGCTCTCATCGCCATCGGTGATGCCGCGACCCCAGAGGTAGACGTCGCCCCGGGCGTCGACAACGGCGCCGTAGTCGCGCTCCATCTTGATTTCGCGAAAGGCCATGCCTGGGCCTGACAGGTGGGCGACGAGCGAAGGGTAACGGACAGGTGCCGCAGAGCTGGCGCTACGGGTACATCTGGGTCAGTCGACCGCCTGCTATGTGACTTGAGCTCCATCGGCACTTGACAACGAAGCGGCAGAAGCAGCTGGCTGCGTCGATCTGGGACGTACAAGGGGGTGCCCCAACCAAAAGTCGCGAGCCCATCAGGCCCGCTAGGCAACTCAACCGGAACGGCACGGCTCTTGCCCTTGACCAGACGCTCTTCCGACTGGACCGATCCGAGGGGAACGTCGCCGATCTCGACAACCTCGGCCGACGCGGTTTGGTGCGTAGCCGCGAGGATGGCAGCGGTGGAGAGGGCAAGAAGTGAGCCAGAGCCTAACATCTTCCTCATCGGACGCGACGAGGAGGCGGCCATCATTCCTGACAAATGCAATAAGCTAGTCCTGGAGCAGGACTGGTATACTGGGGCTGTGCGATGGTTGCGATGGAGTCGGGTCGAGGGTGGATGTCGGCGTGCGGAAGGAGACGAGCCCGCTTCGATTCGCTCCCCTCGCGCGACGCCAGGCGCTGCTTGCCAGTACTCATGTTGCACGCGGTCACTTCAGCCTAGCCCGGACGAATCTGCGCAACGAAGAGGACGATTCATGGTATCGAGGCTTCATTCGGCACTGCAAGCTCTGCAGTAGTCGTCGCCTCCTCTTTCGTCGATTGTACGACAGGCGGTAGCGACAACTCTGCGCTCACTGGCGTAGGATCCCGCTCCACCCGCTTTTGAGCAAGACCCTCCTCCTCGCTCTCGACTTCGCCCTTCTTGCGCTTTCCTCCGCGACTCTTAGACTTGCCGCCCTTGCCGCGCATCGTCTCTTGGTGCTTGGCCCGAGCCTCGGACCGCGCCTTATTCTTCTCGAGCCGGGCGGCCTCGCGCGCGCGCACCTTAGCCTCGTGCATCTCGCAGCCGAAGCCAATGTACTCTTCATGGCCGCCCCCGTAGCCGGCCTTGATGACAGGGGTGGACGCTACTGGACGAGCGCTAGACGTCGATGCGACGCCATCGAGATCGGCGGCGGCAATTGCAGGAGCAGTGGCCGCCATCGGCGTCGCAGCGCCAGACGGTAAAGCGGTGACCGGGTACATGCCGGCCTTGCGAGCGCCCTCAATCCGACAGTGCATGAGGCACGCCCCGTGCGGACATGCAGCGCTCGCCATGTTGTTGCACTTGGTACCCGAGCCAGCGGCCGTGCACTGAGCGTTAAATGGCTTCGAAGGGGCGGCGGCTGGTGCCTGATCCACGCCGAGGGCGGCCGCAGCTTCGTCCGTCGAGGTCGCGGCGAACGGAGCCGACGCTGCACCCGCGGGCAAAGGCCGGGTGTGCGGTTGCGAGAGCCAGAAGGGGATCGTCCGGAGGCCGGTTGCCGCATCCGTCGGGAACGTTTTCGGGATTGGCGGGAAGCGGCCTGCCCGGTCTGCCTCGGCGACGCCGTGCCCCTCGTCGGTCGGGTCGAGCGACTCCCAGGCCTGGGCCTGCAGCTTCTGCTCAAACTCTTCAAGCATCGCGATCCAGTCCTTGACCCACTGCTTGTCCTTGGTGCCCCATGCGTCACCCTCGCGGCCGACCTTGACACCCGTCCACATCAGGTCGCGCATGTAACGATTCTCAGGCCGCTCGATCGCCGGTGCGAGCAGCTTGAACAGATGACTCTTGACGGCACTCGAGGCAGTCCGCGTCTTGAGAGCGAGGACGACGCGCAGGTAGCGGAGGGCGAGCGCCGTCACCGGCTGATGCTGGAGATGGGCCGGCAAGAAAAGGGCCGGGTTGAAGAGGTTGCCCTCGGCCGACATGACGCCGTCCACGCCAGTCTCAGCGATGCAGCGCTCAATGTCCTCGGTGTAAAGAATATTGCCGTTAGCAAAGACGGGCACCTTGACGGCCTCTTTGACTGCCTTGATCTTGTTCCAATCAGCTAAACCCTGGATAGAGGAGTGCCAGAGTACAGATTAGCAGGGCATGGGTCTTAGAAGTTATCAGCGCACGGGTGGCGCACCGTAAACTGGCCCTTCATTTCACGAAGGCGGCCATGGCAGCAGAGGATCTGGGCGCCAGCATCCTCAAGCATGCGCGCATACTCGACCGTCTTCTCAACTGTCTCGTAAACGCGGAATTTGGCAGTAACAGGCACCGATAGGTGATCGTGCAGCTTGCGGATCAGGGCGTGGATGAGGTCCCACTCTTCCATCAGGAACGAGCCGTAGCGACCCTTCTTGGCGATGCCCTGCGGGCAGCCGAGATTGAGATCGACGGCATCGACCATGTGCTCGATCTTGCGAGCGGCCGCCAGCAATTCGTCCGGATCGTTTGCGCAGAACTACAGCAGGTGATCGTGCAGCACGGGCAGGGTTGACGAGAGGAGGGCGGGCGAAGCAAGACGTCAGGGAGTAGCCTTGCTTCACGTTGACCGCGAGAGCGTCATCAGGACCCACCTGAGCAATCAGCGGCCGGTCAGAGACGCCAAAGTCGCCAAGGTTGTCGATGCTGCCTTCCTCGCCTGGCATGAAGGAGGTCGTTATCGAACGTCAGACCGAGCCTCGGCGCAGCCGCAGCCTTGCGAATGGCAGCGCAATCTGCCAGTCGAAACGCACCGCAGACAAGGTTGAACAGTCCACGGGCCTTAACGTTATCCTGCTCCATCTCCTGGAGGCGTCAACACACCGTACAGAACAGGTCGCAGGGCGGGGATGAGCAGATGAGGTCAGCACGAGCGAGGCCTGCTGCTCACTTCAGGGGTAGCGCGACTTACGCTGAAGAGTCGGGCATGGATCATAGGCGTGTAAGCGAGGTGAGCGGCCGGTAGAAAAGCTCTTCCTTTTCCCTTGACGTCGCCGCCGTCATTGACTTTATCTTCCGACGCTCGCTGGTCGCCGAGCTCAGCCGGGTCGACGGGCGAGCGTGAGAAGACGCGCCAGGCGAGCTCCGAGGCGTCGACCATGGGCGCGACAACGTGCCTCGGCGAGCCGAGTGCCCTATAGAGATCGTAGCCCTGGAGCTTCGCCGACGATGACGAGGCTGTCGGGGTCATAGCGGCCTGTTGATGAGTAGCGAGGATGAAGCTTGGAAGGATAAGTAGTAGTCGGAGGGAGACAGCTTAGGGCTCGCCTCTCCACTTTAGTTGTCACGCGGTGAGCGTAACAGGCGTGTAAGAGGGCGGAGGACGGGCATCGACGGCGACGAACGGGGTGCACGTCGGATGTCCGCTTCGACAGCCGCTACCCATACCACCCTCCTGCTCGGCTCGCTCGTCCGGCGTGATAGACAGGTGCGTGATCTGCTCGTGCTAAAGCCGCTGCTCGTTCCGGCTGTCGATCGTCAGCGCCCGCGGCCGTTGTCGCAGCGACTTGCACGTTCAAGGGCGACGGCGACGACGACGGAGCTTGCGCGCCGTGCAGCAAGGAAGACAACCGTGCTGCCTCGGGCCACAAGGTACTGACCCATCGACTAGCAGATCCGGCCCCCCTTCCTTTATCTAGACGGACCTAGACGCCTGGACCTATTCGACGCCGACCCTTAGATGGCGTCCTCCTCCCTCCTGCGCTGCTCGGCCGTCGCCTCGTCGTCGCGCGTCGCGACCGCCTCCACTTCTCTCTGTCGGTCGTCGCTGGCTGTCCCCGGCTGCTATCAACGGAGGTCAATTTCGCTTCTCGATGCAGCCCGGCTCCAATTCACGCCGCAAGGCAAACCCGATCTGCCGGCGGGCGTGCCGCAAACTGCCTCGCCGCTGGGCTTGATCAAGGACGAGCTTTCGTCGCTTCGGTCCAACGTCTCGCACCTGCTCGGCTCGGGTCACCCTGTCCTCGACACGGTTGCCAAGTACTACTTCCAGGCCGAGGGAAAGCACGTCCGGCCGACGATTGTTCTCCTCATGTCGCAGGCAACCAACGGCCTTGGCTCGGACTGGGCTGAGCTCCGTGCGCGAGACCAGGCTCTCATGGACGAGTTCGTCTCGGCCCGCAGCGACGTCCTCAATGATTACAACCCGGGCATGCCCGAGTCAGCCACCTCGTTCGCCGACGTATTCATCCCCTCGGCCTCGCCCTCTCGGCCGTCACCGCCCGATCCGATCACGCGCCTGCCCGACCCGTCGCCGTACTCGCCCGTGCCTATGTCGGAGCGGACGCTCGCGCACGAGCTTCTGCCGACCCAGAAGCGGCTGGCCGAGATCACTGAGATGATTCACGTCGCCTCGCTCCTACACGACGACGTCATTGACGAGTCGCCGACCCGGCGGGGTGAGCCCTCGGCCCCATCCCAATTCGGCAACAAAGTATCGATCCTTGCGGGCGACTTCCTCCTCGGTCGGGCCTCGGCTGGCCTGACCCGGCTTGGCAGCCAAGAGCTCGTCGAGCTCATGTCGACTGTCATTGCCAACCTCGTCGAGGGCGAAATTATGCAGCTCAAGGCGACCTCGAGTCCCGAGACGAGGCCGACTAAGGAGGGCTTTGATCGCTACCTGCAAAAGACGTACCTAAAGACGGCGAGCCTGATGGCCAAGAGCGCCCGAAGCGCTGTTCTGCTCGGCGGTGCCGGCAGGGATGAGGGACTCAAGGACGTCGCTTACGCCTACGGTCGCAATCTCGGTCTCGCCTTCCAAGTGCGTGCGCAGGGCATTGAGCGTCGGCGAGGTTTCTGCTGATCCACGACCCTCGTCCATCCAACCACAGCTCGTTGACGATTTGCTCGATTTCACGCCGACACCTTCGACGACGCTCGGTAAGCCGTCCGCCGGCTTCGACCTCTCGCTTGGTCTTGCGACGGCTCCGTTGCTCTTTGCTTGGGAGAGCAACCCGTCTCTGACGCCGCTGATCGCCCGGCGCTTCGCCGAGCCGGGCGACGTCGCTCTCGTCCGCGATCTCGTTCTCAAGAGCGATGGTATGGACCGGACGCGAGCGCTCGCCCGCAAGTACGCCGAGGAGGCAAAACGGGTTGTCCGCGAGCGGCTGCCGCCGAGTGAGGCGCGCGAGGGGCTTGAGGGGCTAGCCGAGCAGGTCGTCGACCGCTGCAAGTAGCGGGCGGGTGGTGGAGGTTGATCTACATGACTTCCACGTCCCGACTATCTAGATTTCAGTCTTGTCGTGAGGTTG
Organism: Cystofilobasidium macerans; assembly: GCA_014825765.1. Classification (NCBI taxonomy): domain Eukaryota; kingdom Fungi; phylum Basidiomycota; class Tremellomycetes; order Cystofilobasidiales; family Cystofilobasidiaceae; genus Cystofilobasidium; species Cystofilobasidium macerans. The sequence continues at coordinate 2,146 of MVAP01000028.1, read as the reverse complement.
TGGCCGGGATGTGCGAAGACTCATCGAGACCCTTCGGCGTGGGACGGGTTCTCTCAACGACCTCGCCCGCGCGCACGGCTCCTTCACCCCCGACGCCATCGCCCACTCGCCCATTCGAGTCCTCATTCAGTCCTCCCGGCCGCCTCTCCGCCCGCTACCGACCAGTTAGCCAGCTTCTCCAGTCCGACACACACATCATGTCGCTCTCGCTGCCTTCGGCTGGCCGGCCTCAGGAGAATGCAACCGCCTCGAGCTCGTCAGCCGCGCCGACACCGGCCTTCAACCCGGCGCTCAACCTGCCCCTCTCAGCCCCGACGCCAGCGCCGATGGGTGCTCCGACGCCAGCACCGACGCCAGGGGGTAGCGGCCAGCTTCTGAGCGTGCCCGAGTGAGGCCCTCCTGCTCGCTGCCGGCGGTTGCTGCCGATTGTGGCAGGCCTCCCGACGCAGACTTGCAAGGAGGCTGACCATTGAGCTGTCTCCCCTCGCCACCTGCCGTCCGCGACCCTTTCGCGACCTACCGTCACTGTTCGGTCGATCAGGATCACGGCTGTTCAGGGCATCGTTCCGACCTTGCAGTGAGTAAAGCTGTCTTTGATCCTGGTGTGGCCTCAAGGAAGGGAGGCGCTCGTCTAGCGAGGGTGGAGCTGCCACTGAGGCGCGGCGGGGCTCGGGCGAAGGTGGCCGCGCCTAGCGCGAACAGTGAACCTAGAACTGGCTCGAGGCGACAGCCTTCTCGGGTGACAGGCAGCGAGAGGTGATCAGTTCTGTTGGGAAGTGGCACTGCCAGACAGGGTGGTTGGCAATACGTCTCGTCGACTTCGGCGGCGTTCTCGTCGCTTCCGGCTGCGAGCGGCGCTGACAAGGTCAATCAACTGCGGTCTTCGGTCAGGAACATCGTCGCAACTGTCAATCTCGACTGCCGGCTTGACCTCAAGACGATCGCTTTGCATGCACGTAACGCTGAGTACAACCCGAAGGTGCGATCTGTTGCCTTGCTTGCAGAGTTGAAAGCTGAGCGTAACGGCCACCCGGCCCGACAGTGGGCTGACCCCTGTCCCTCCGCCCTGTGTAGCGTTTCGCGGCTGTCATCATGCGGATCCGAGACCCTAAGACGACGGCACTGATTTTTGCGAGCGGAAAGATGGTCGTCACCGGTGCCAAGTCGGAGGACGATTCGCGCCTGGCGTCCCGCAAGTATGTTGCTTCAGAGTCACCGCTATTCGCGTCTCTGCACCAGGCTGCTGACCGCATACCTCCCATCAGGTACGCGCGTATCATCCAGAAGCTCGGCTTCGATGCCAAGTTCTCCGAGTTCAAGATCCAGAACATCGTCGGCTCGTGCGACGTCAAGTTCCCGATCCGGCTTGAGGGTCTCGCCTACTCGCATGGCTCGTTCTCGTCATATGAGCCCGAGGTGCGTCTGCCCAGACAAGCCCACGCTTTCATGCCGGCAACTGATTTTATTTCCTCATGCGACGCAGCTGTTCCCGGGTCTCATCTACCGCATGATCAAGCCCAAGGTTGTCCTGCTGATCTTCGTCTCCGGTAAGATCGTCCTTACCGGCGCAAAGGTCCGAGAGGAGATCTACACAGCTTTCAACCAGATTTACACCGTCCTGGCAGAGTTCAGGTCCGTTCTGCTGCCAGTGCTAGGAGGCTCGATTGCATTGCTGACTATCTTTTGCGCTTTGTCCCGTTTACAGGAAGCCGTGAGGGACGTCCCTGCCAGCCGCTACCGCCGCCGCCTCACCAGCCTTCCCCAGTTCATACCGACGTCGCGACTCGTCTATACCGGCTGCTCTGGAGCGCCACTGGCTAGCGTCTCACACCCGCCGTCGTCCTCATGCGCCAGCAGCGAGGTCGATGTCTACGTTGCCACTCCTTTTCCGTGGCCACTCGGCTACTCCTTTCCTGTTCTCCGACTGCGTCCCCAACCCACTCATGCCCCGAAATTCACACGACCCAAAGACAAAACATCAAGCAACACCCCTTTTTTTACTCTCTTCTTGGCTTGCCCCCCCCCCCCCCCCCCCCCCCCCCCCCCCCCCCCGCCCGCCCCCCCCCCCCCCCCCCCCCACACCCCCTCCCCCCCCCCCCCCCATCCCCCCCCCCCCCCGCTCGCCCGCCCCCCCCCCCGCAGCTGC